>VZRX01006393.1:108480-135695 GCA_013398075.1 Notiomystis cincta
TCCCCCATTATTTTCTCTCAATTGAGTTAGAAGGCTTGGTTGTTTTTTTTTTTTTTTTTTTTTTAAACAAGCCTTATTTTGATGGCAAAGTCTGGGCTGATCTCAGATATCAAAGAGAACTTAAGGCTCTCCAGGGACTGATATAGTTTAAAAAGGTGTGGGCTGTCTCCATCTCTGCTGGGGAGGGCTTTTCTGTCTTTGCTTCATTTACCACAGCTTCTTCCCAAAGGCAACCTCCTTCCTTTGATCCAAAATCAACTCTGGGAAACTGTCCACTGGTGGATCAGCTTCTGCAGCATCCTTGGTGAGTTTATCTGGCCAGCAACACATGGGGGGCTGACCAGCTGCCTGCTCTTCCTCATTCTGTTTTGAAGAATCAGGTGGACAGATGGGAATGATCCTCCTAGGGAGCAAATCGGTTCCTTCAATAAACTGCTCAGCTGTGAGGGCAGCTGGAGGCTTTAACTCAGGTACCTCTGCAAGAGATGGATTCAGACACCCCTTATCTGCTCTTAAACCTGCCAGAACAAGGTGCTCCTAAGGCACCAAATTTGTTGATAACTTGCTCTGCAAAAAACCAACCAACAAAACAAAAAAACTGGATAGAAGAGAGCTGCATTCATTGATCAAAGCAATGGGAAAAGGGGTAGAGCTGATGTTGGCTGGATCATCAGCCAGCTGCCTGAGATGGAAAAAGGGATGTCATGTTTTTTTGCCTTTAGAGCAAGAAGGTCTAATCAGACACGTGCCAAAGAAAGGGAAAGCCCCAGTCTCCATCTGAAGGCAGAAAGGAGTTCCATGGAATTGCTTGGAGCCCTTAAATGCAGGTTGAAAGGAAACTGATAAAGATAAAACAGAGCAATGGAAACCTGTCTCAGAAAGAGCAGGTAGGTCCCAACTGTCAACAGTAATCTGAACCTGTAACAAGCACTCTTGTTTGAAAACGAATCCAACTGAAAATGAAAGATTAAACAAGTACAACAACGTAAGAATAAATTGCACATAAATCTCTCTGGTATTCAGGATCAAAGGAAGATTAAAGAACAAGTTATGGAAATGTGGTAGAGGCAAAGAGAACCTATTAAATGATATCATTTAGTGAGTATAGGAGTAATAGAGAGTTCACATCTAAGTTTAGAGGAAAGGGAATGAACCTGTAGCTGTTGAAAGAGACTTCAAATGATATGTGGCATGAATGAATATAGGATGAACAAGGTTCTGCAGCCCAAATCCAACAAAAATATGACCTGGGATCTGAGCTGGTAAGGGAAAACTCACTCACAGTTGTGTTTTAAGGATGATGGAGAAAGACCAAATTATTCCAGTCCACCTTGCAGTTTTGAGAATGTGAGGGTGGACACCAGCTACATGAATTCCTGTTGTAGGAATGACATCCAAGTAAGCATGCAGGTGAGTTACCAGGGCAGGGAGTACCCCTGGGACCAGCAGGGTCCATCATCTTCCTCTAGAATCACTTCTTTCCTACCTTCCTCTGTGCTGGGCTGAGGTCACAGTGAGGATGCTTAGTAGGGACTTTTCCTTCAGGAAACCCCACTAAAGTATTTGTCTGTGTGTGTAAGACTGTACACAGTTATGCTCTTCTACAGTGACAATATTCACAGCAAAAGGCCCCATGCCAGGCACTTGGCCCTCGTATTTAATAAGTCTTCTGACTCTTATGATATAAATAAATCAAAATGGAAAAAGAAGAGACTGTCTTCTCCCTGCTAAGTCAAGTGAGAGTGTTTAGAGGAAGCATTTTGCCCCAGCTCATGCAGAGTCTACAGGAAAATCAAACTTGAACCCATCACAGAATCATCAGTGCTTTTTTACTGCAGGAAACATTGTCAGTCTCTATCTTTGGGGAAAGAGGAAGCTATATTCAGGACAGGGGGCAAGAGGTGCCTGGGTCAGCTGAGGGGATTAAGGGACTCTGCCTTCATCCCATGTGGATGCTTGACCCTTATCATCACAACATTCAAGAGATAATCAATAAATACATTGATAAACTTATGTTTGTGCTAATTTCAAACATTTAATTCAATATGAAATATTTCTTTTTTAAAGATTAAAGTTTTTTTTCTGTGTAGTCTGTTACTATCTTTATAAAAATTTATCAGGAGAGTTTAGGAAAGGAAAAAAATGCAACAAGCCTTTGTCAATATTTTCCCATAGTGAAACCAGCTGGAAATTGAAAGAGACCAAGGTGGGGAAGGTATTTGCATGTGCAAAGGATGATATAAGTGCAGCTGAGATTATATCAAAGTAAAACAGCACGAGGTAGTCAGAGGGAAGGTTTTGCCTTCACTTGGCCTGCCAACCCAAGCAAACAGCAGCCTTTGATAGCTTTGAAGGTTATTTCTTGCTCACACCTCAGATGGGTGTGCATTTGCTAAGTGCATTGCCCACGGGCAATCTGATTTATGTTCAAATGTTTGCGGTGCATGAGGTGCACGCAAATCTATTTTTATACATGTATTTGTTATCAAGGCATGCAAAGCACAGGTTTTCAGCCTACACTACACAAAACAGCTCAAAGCTGTGCCTGAAAGCAAAAGAGCCTTGTGGAGGTCCTGACCCAAGACGTTGTACAAGTCACCCTACACAAGCCCAAACCCGAGCAGCAAATGCCTGGATGTAGCTGCTCACATTGGTGTCTCCACCTGTTGAATCAGTGCCAGGGGAGGGAGCAGGAGCTGGGTCAGGTCCAAGTCTGGGGGCACTGCTGAAGTGTAAGCATCTCCCATCACACACAGGGGAAGGAAAGGCTGTGCCCCAGCACAGAGCTCAGAGCTATCACTGCCCCTGGGACCTGACCCCACAGCCTGCACTGACCCACCTGAGGCACTGAACACTGCTCCCAGAGAGGAAAGCTGTTCATTTAGTGGACCCAGGGCATGTCTCATGAGACAAATTCTCCATTGCAGTGTTTGTCTCTTCATCCTTGTTTGGACTTGCATTTTTCTGTCTATTATGTAGTCAAACTGCATAAATAAAATATATCCAGCATTTTTCATCATTAACAGACTTCTCACAGTGCTTTTCATTTTTAGACACTTCACTTTTTCAAATCACTCATTAAATATTAATAAATTAATCCCTCTCACACTCCTCTGACGCATTCAAGACATTTTCATGATGATCGTCTTATGTTCTGTTTTTTATTTGAATATGAAATACATCAAGTAGATGTATCATTCAATACAATTAGCTGGCAGTTATAAACAGTGCCAGAAACCAAGCATGGCAGGCTGATTTTTCCTACATGTGTTCAATTGGCACTTAAATACAGGAAGTGAAAAAATGAAGAGCTAATGGCATGAATGACTTTTCAAAAGTTTGTGCTCTTCAACAGATTGTTTACTTGCTTCCCTTAATTTCTATGAGTCCTTTTTATGGAAGTTATTAAAACCACCAGTAAGATCTGAAATTTTTGCTGGGCTGAATGCTTGTATTGGGATTGCATGGTAAGGTTTTGGTGCAGGGCTGGTACAGGGGTGGCTTCTGTGAGAAGCTGCTGGAAGCTTCCCCCAGGTCCAACAGAGCCAATTCCAGCTCCAGGATGGTCCCACTGCAGGACAAAGCTGAGCCCATCAGTGACTGTGTAGCACCTCTGGGATAATATATTTAAAGGGGAAAAATCCCCAAAACCAAACAGAAATTGCAGCTGGAGAGAGGACTGAGAACAAGAGAAGGATTCTGCAGATCCCAAGGTCAGTGCAGAAGGAGGGGAGGAGGTGATGGAGCAGAGATTCCCCTGCAGTCCAAGGTGCAGCCCATGGTGAGGCAGCTGTGCCCTGCAGCCCATGGAGGCCCATGGGGATGCAGAGATCCATCTGCAGCCCCTGGAGGAGACCCTGCTGGAGCAGGAGGATGCCCAGAGAAGGCTGTAACCCCACGGCAAACCCATGCTGAGGCAGGTTTGATGGTAGAGCTCGTGACCCCATGGAAGGAACCCACACTAGAGCAATTTGTGAGTAACTGCAGCCTGTGAGAAGGATTCACCTTGGAGAAGTTCATGGAGAGCTGTCTCCCCTGGCAGAGACCCCACCCTGTGCCAGGAAGAGTGTGAGGAGTCCTGTCCCTGAGGAGGAAGGAGCATCAGAGAAATCATGGGATGAGCTGAGTGCAGCCCCCATTCCCTCTCCCCCTATGCTGCTGTGGGGAAGGAAGTAGAGAATTTGGAAGTAAAGTTAAGCCTGGATTAAGAAGGAGAGGGGGAGAAAGGTGTTTTAAATTTAGTTTTTATTTCTCATTATCCTACACTGATTTGACTGGCACTAAATTAAACTAATTTTTCCCCAAGTTGGGTCTGTTTTGCCTCTGATGGTAACTGGTGAGTGATTTCCCTGCCATTATTTCTATCTGTCTTTTGTTGTATTTCCTCTCCCCAGCTGAGCAGGGGAGTGACAGAGCAGCTTTGATGGGTACCTGGCCTCCAGCCAGGCTCAATCCCTCACAGTGCTCACCTACATCTGGGTAGGATGCTGCAGCCACGACAGCATCTCTGAGCTAAGCAAATGTCTATGTGATGTCTCTGGGAAAGGGACTCTGCCACCACCCCCTGCATTCGGGAGCAGAGCCTCTGAGCAGAAAACTCCTTTAGACCTCATCAAACACGGTATTTGTAATGCCCAGTGTGGAAAACCACGTTATCCACACCCTTTGTCAGGAGTTACAGAGAAAATGTACTTCCAGGCTCTGCTCCAGGTGGCCCAGGTTTGGATGCTGAGAAGGTGAGGACAGTGCTGCTCCTGGAGCCAAGCACACGTTGCCAGCTGACAGTGCTGTCTCTGCACTCAGGAGACTCTTTCCTGCAGGACAGCAGCAGTGACTGGCTCCACACAAGCCCCATCTCACTGGCTGTAGTGTACACCTCAGACTTACAAATGGTGCAGCAATAACTGGGAAAAGATGCCCCCTTCTGAAGCTGGGGGTCTCTAGCAGGGGTTCAAACCAGTTCACGTGAAGCACAGCCTTCCCTGACCCTGATGGTCTCACTCTCAAACAATGACGAAATCTGCCTGTGTGTCCTGGCAAAACCCTGGCTTGTGAGAAAATGCTGAATATGTGGAGTGACAGGCTGGCAGTGGCTTCCCAGGGAAGTGTCAGCACTGCTGCCCATCCGACCCTTCAGACCCACACAGCAGCCTGGGGCTCGTGATTCAGCTGGAAGCAAGGCGAGCTCTGTTTCTACCATGCTTTCTGTTGTTATTTTTGCCACGCCATTTAGCCTTTCCTCGGGAAGGTGATGTCCCTCTGGTAGTGCTCATTAGCAGGCTGCTGGGCAGGCAGGATTCCAGCAGGGACAAAAATCCCAGACAGCCCCATGGCAGGATGATTCCACTGGCATCACACAGCCAGCCACTGCCCTGCCACCAGGTACCCAGGACTCCTTCAGCGTGGAGCCGAGGGTGTCACTGCTGCAGGCACTGCAGCCCTGCAGAGACACTTTGCTGGGCTGGAACATCTCTGTGCATGTCAGGCTGGGTCCTGCCATTTTCCTGATCTCCCTCTGCCCTGTTGGAGGTGTTGGACTCTCTGGAAAGACTTGTCCCTGCTACCTGAGGGCAGAGTGCTGCTGGGAACAGGAGCAGCCACAGGTTAAGGTGAACTGATGGGATGATATTGATTCTTCCATAGCAGAGATCAGGGATCTGGGCTGCCTGCAGGCCCGTGGGAGCCCCTGGGTCAGGCTGAGCCACCTGTCTCCAAGCCTCTCACTGGGATGAGCTGTCACATCCCTTTCACACTGAATGGAGAGCGGGCAGGTCCGAGCTGTGACACACCTGATCTCCTTTTGACATCTGCTCTGGAGCGAGACCAGTCGGCTCCTGCCGGTCTCTCTTGGCTAACTCCGGGGGGAGGCGAGGGTGGCTTGCTCCAGGTGAGGTGAGGGGAATCCTAAACTAGGTGGGCAGCACCTGTGTCCTGCTTTTGGTCATCCTGCTGCACCAGAGCCCTGCTGGCTCTGGCAGCTGCATGCTGGGTTGGCAGAAAGGTGCTGCTTCTGGGAAGCACAGCTGAAAGCGAAGAGGCTGTGGAGGGTGGATACACGTGGGGATGCAGGGATTGGGGAGTAAGCTTTGCTAAAGCTGCATCCAGGACATATCTCAGGCTCTTTGGAAGGACCAGCTCTTTTAGAATTTTATTTTGAGAAGGCAAAATATAGCATAAACGTGCTAAAATTGCTCTCTTAGCAATGTAGTGCTCAGGAATCACTCACAGCAGAAAAATACTTGTTGATAATGGCATGATCTATTATCTGAATTTCTACCTGGTCAGCATCATACAAGATCATGGCTGTATAATGCAGCAGCTTTGTGCAGCCAGATTTTGAAGAAGTCACTCTGTGTGCAGCTCCTCTCATCCTGATTTCCAGCCAGGCACACCATGACTCACAAGCACTTTGCATTAGCAGAATATATGAAGTTCTCACATGTTTTACAACTTACTGGACACCCCATCTCAGGACTGTCAGACAGTTCTGTTGGTCTCCTTTGGGCATCACCACCTCAGAACATCACCCAATTGCCTCTCCCAGCTTTTGTGTGTAGTGCCACCATGGCTCTTGCTCTTGTGGCCACCTGTAATTACCTTCTGGCTGATAATTGTTCTGCTGCAGCATCCTCCCTTTCATCCCCATTCAAAACAACCTCCAGCACCAGGGAAGTTTTTACTCTAGCACTCTGAAGCTGGGAAGTATAGAGCAAAGCCAAAAGGGAAAGCACTTAAATAGGAGGAGGTTTGCCAAGCTGTGATGTTACAGCTGCTTTGTTGACAGCTCTGTCACAAGGAAATTACCTCCCCCCGTGCTCAGTGCTTCTAGAAATGGTGTTGTTGGAGCAGATTGTGTCTTTTTGCTTTTGAAAAGCTGTTGGGTGCTATACTTTAGGAGAATATGAACTGGAAAGATCTTAAAACCCTACCAATATTGTAAGGGAAAGAAGAGGTCTGTGCTTGCTTTGTGCTTCCTGCCCCTTTTCCCCTCCTTCAGTGCTCTCACACTGACACTTGGTTTCTATTAGAGCCAAATGCGGTTTCCTTACATAGGGACTGACTCTGTTTAGCAATTTTTAATGTAATCCTGAGCCAGAGAAACAACATGAAACAATATCTGCCCCTTGGTGGAAGCACTGGTGAGCAGGAGCACTGAGACAAAGAGAAGGCTGGAGACTTAAAAGTTTGCAGCATAGCTAAAAAAAGTCATTATGATGCAATTCAGCTGCTTGGAGCAGATGTTTGACCTGCCCACTGCTTAAAAGGGAGGCACAGCTTGAAGAGGGCACAGTCTTGGTTGCAGATGATTGACACAGAAAGCAATAGCCTTGGGTATCTAAACATGTACAGTGAGACAAAGGCATCAAGGGCTCTGTCCTTCAGCCTACCCTGTCCTGCAGTGCCTGCCCTGGCTACACATCAGGTGCACACAGGTGGGATGTACCCAATTTTGGCAGCAGGCTGTTAGGAGGGGGAGTTCAAAATGACTTGGTGAATTCAGGTCTCCAAACTTTCACGGGTATTTTACTGCCCTAAATCACCTGCTTACCTGGCTCTGTCCAGAAACCATCTCACCCAGCCCTGGAGGAGCTGAGGGAGGCAGGGGGAACTTTTCTGTATCTCCTGTTTGATCTGCAGTGACCTGACACCACTGGCAGCCTCTTACTGCTCTTCTTTGCTGGAAGTAGCCCAGCTGTGGTGCTGGGTGAGAAAACAGCTGAGCTGCCTGGGAGAGGCTGAGGGCCTGTGGATTGCTGCTGGTTACAGCTTGACTGAGCAAGGAGCCAGGTCTGCTCTTGTGCAAGGTGAAGTTAAGGGAAACGATGTTGACACAAACCTAATTACAGGTGTTGGGAAGTTTTAAGTCTCTCTGTATTGGAAACACTTTTACAGCTCAGCTCTTTTGTAGTGGTTCTGGATCGTTCAGTTAGTGTGTCCTCTCACTCATGAGGACAATTTCAGTTGCACAATAGCTGTTGCCACAGCAGCTTTCTGTTTCATGGATTTTACTTCCTAGGTCCCAGCTGGTTTTGTATTCCTCATACAGCTGTTGTCCTGTGTGTACATATCTGTGTGTATATCTGTAGCTATGAAAGGAGGAGAGGCCAGGAGTCCACAGAGAGACTTGCACACCCTGCACAGGGGCTGCAATACCCCAGCCATGGGTGCAGATTGTGGCACATCCCCCTGGCCAGCAGCTCTGCCAAAAGTGACTGAGGTTGCCACATCAGACTTCAGCCAGCCCCACTCTGCCATCTCAGATAAAGCAAACCATGTGCCAGGCTATGTTAGCTGCAATGTGGCCACTGGGTGAGAAGCTTCCTCACTTCTCTACTTGGAATTCATATGGAATATTATGCCCAGTTCAGGTGTCCTGGTTCAAGGTGTAGAGAAGCGTGAGAGGGTCCTGTGAAGATGGACTTTAGTCCCCAAGAGGGGATACAAGGTGACTGGAGTTAGTTTTCCTGACCAAGAGGAGGCTAAGCACTAAGCTGATAGCAGCCTAACAAACATGGTCACAACAAAGGAACCAATGAGTTCTCAAGCACAGAGCAATGGCCTTGACTATGGTTTGGGAAGTTCAGGGTGGACAGAGGGAGAAAATGGTTTGTAAGGAGGCTGCTCCAGCCTCTGTCCCTGGAGATTTTCATAGCTCTGCTAGAAGAAGCCATGGCTAACTTGATGCAGTGCTGGCCACAGTCCTGTTCCAGGTCACAGATTGGATTTGAGAGGCCCCTTCTGGCCAAGACCACTGTGAACACACAGAGTACCAGCACAGCCACACCACACTGGTTGTGCTTTCCCTGGATTGCCACCAACAGCTGGCAGTAAGTATTTTTCACTGTTTTTCTTTGCCTAGCTATGATCCTGCCCCTGTGGACAGAGGCCATTTTTAGACCTGTATCTACCATGATCCATAGCACAGTGGGACACCATTTACAACTGGAAAAGAGAGAAAGCCTACAAAGGAACGTGGCTGCAGTTACTTTCCACTGCATGAGTAACTCAGCAGAAAACAGAATTAGGACTTCACCTCTGGCAAGATTTGCTGTAACCACTCATCAGCTGTGTTTTCAGGTGTGCTTTCCCTGCAGCAGGGCACCTGCAGCCATTTCCCCATCAGTGAAAGTCTTTTCCAGCCAATCAATCTTCTATTTATCCACCAAATCATGAATGCAAGTTGACTCTTTAGCAGAGCCTGGCCCTTAAATACGTTTGAAATGAGAGGCTAACTCACGTGGGCAGGTGTGTATGTGTGTGCATCTTTGGATGTGTGTGTGGTGGAAGGGAAAGGTCTGACCAGAATCAAACAAAAATAGAATCTTAATCTCTCTTCTGTGTACAGCAAATTGGAGCAGATAGTTTCCAAATGAAATCTGAGATGATGCCAGCTGCCTGCAAACTGTACCTACTTTAAAAATAAAATCCCACTGCCTCCAAGTCATCCTCATCTATGTCTTCTCAAGTACAATCTTCTTTTATCCAGACTGTCCCATAAGATGTGGATGTTAAAAGTCACCATTTTGAATTGAACAGGGCTAATTTTAACCACTGATTGGGGCAGGGCTGTGGCTCCTTTGTGTCCTGCTTCCTTCAAGGATGATCCCCTTCTTACCCAGGCAAACTGCTGTCCTCCAAAGAGAAATTAGACAAATATCAAATAAGGACTGGCTTTCATGCATTTTGAAAAAGCCCCAAAAGATCCCAAGCAGCAGAACAACTTGTGTGAGCAGTGAAGAGTGGAAATGTTAAAGCAACTTTATAGGAACAGTAGAAGAAACGAGCAAGCCGTGAAGCTCGAGCATATTGAATAAATGCTTTGCACATTGTTGTAATGAGATTCAGCTGACCGAGACATTTATATGGGGAAGAAATCACGGCCTCCTTGCAATCAACAGACAAGTTGCCACCGACTAATGGAGCTCTGCTTTCATGATGTTTATATTGCAACATAAGCCAAGATGCCTGTGAGCTGTCAAAACCCTTTAGAGCCATTTGTCCCAACAACCCCACAGTATCATCCCCTAATACTCTATTATGCAAAGAGACCCCTTCTATTTTTATTAGAGCTAATTCACCAGATGGCTTCTCCCCCCCTCCCCTCCCTGCTTTGATGTAGCAAATGCAAGCAAGTGATTTTGCTGACTACAGATCAAGGCACAGATCAGTGCTATTTGCCAGGCACAGAACATGAAAAGCAGAGCAGGGACTGTGGGGCAAATCTGTGTTTGTAAACAGCCAAGAAACCTTTGCAGACACGTGGGAGGCAAACAGCCCCGCTCCCCTGGCACGGGTGGGCTGCAGGTACCACTCCTATGGCCCTGCAGGGAGTCATGTGGGGAAGGGGGTGAATTTCTGCATATTGCTGAGAGATTAGACCTGCTGGTGACACTGAATGAAAACTGATGAGGGAGTGGAGAGGCACCTTCAAAGAGGAAGGAGTAGAAATAAGGCAAATGGGCAACTCTGTCTCAGATGGGCACAGACTGACAGATGGATGTATTCCAGTGACCCAGCTCTGGTTACAGTGCTGGTATCATAGCTTTCTTTTCACATAGCAAGGCTCTTAATTGCAAGTTTTAACAGAAACAACAGAAAGCAAATAACGGAGCCAGGAAGTCCAGCAGCCAGAAAGAGCATCATTAAGAAATAAAAATTCAAACTCCCTACCACAGTGAACACAGCCTTAGCAATCCTCACAGAAACCGTGCCCTTTGCTGCAAAAACGTGTTGAAAACAGAAGACCAAAAACAACAGTCCCCAAACCTTGTGTAGATTGTATTCAAAAGAAAGCCCCCCAAACCCAAGTAAATTTAATGTAAAATAAACCACATCTTTCTCCAGGCTTGCAATGCCATGCACTGAGGTGAGAATCCCCCTTGGGAACAGAGTGAGCTCCATTACTGATAGTGCAGCTCTGTCTGTAACAAACTTCCCAGCCCTCTAGGAAGAGCTGCTTTGGCTGGAGGTGAAACCCAGGTGCATAGAGCCAGCAGGGAGAGGTGTCTCTCCAGAGTTATTTTCCCTACCTGCAGCAAAGGGTGTTCCAAGGACACCTGGAGTCAGGTATGGGATGTGCACGTTACCTTTGTTTAGTGTCTGCCCTCAGGAGTGGTGCATGTCACCCTGTGCCACACACAGCATAACAAATGTCCTCAATAAAGGATGGGCACAGGCTTTTATGGCATATTACAATGATTGGCATGATTTTAAAAATATATGTGCTTTTGATCCAAGAGCTGAATTTTATGCAGTGCTGAAGGCAGCTGGGCTGGGCTGTGGAACCAGCAGTTGCATGAGCAGAACACAACAGCATCCTGCTCATTTATGCATGTCTGCCTCCTGCATGGACTCTCTGCTGTCTAATAAGGCTACAAGCCACGAGTGGAGGTTTTCCAGCTGCTGGGACATGTTCACTTCTATGGATTCCCCTGTGTGTAATTAAGCTCATGGCTCATACTCCCCTTTGGTGATGGTGCTAACAGGTTCTCCTCTCCTGTGGTGGCTGCTTATTTTCATGAGAAATGGAGTGTAAAATCACTGGGACCTCTGCTGCTCTGGGAGATCTGATTAAAATCCTGGGTTTCAGGATTTATTAGGAAGAGGGAACTGGCTGGCAGACATGAATAAGTGAGGCATTGACTTTGCCCACAATCATATTGCTCTTGTCAGGAACCAGGCTGAGGAGAAGAGCCAGGTCCAAGAGCACAGCCATCTTAAGCAACCAGACTCAAAGAACAGAAAGAAGTCCTTGGCTTTAAACAGGGTGAAATTGTCCCTAAACATATATGCCTTGTTTACTGCCTTGCTCTGGAACTGTCTGCCACATAGTAAAGTCTGTTTCAGTGAATCCCCCAAAGACTGGATTCCCTGACAAACAGTTTTATGTACACCTTGTAAATTGAGGCAAATGGGTAACATTTTCCAGCTTCACCATGAAGTGTGTTCCTTCCTGGAGAAGGGGATGTGGAAGATCTCAGGACAAAGAGACATGGTACATGGACCAGGGAGATCTGGTGCTGCCCAGAGCACTTAGCTTGATTATTTTTTAGGCAGTGTTTGCACTGCCATAGAGGGTAAAGGGATTTGTGGGCCAGGGAACCTGCTTCAGGTCTATGAGAAGACACAATTCTTGCTCTTCAGCACAGGAGTGGGAGTTCAGAGCCCTCTTTCTGGGAGGCAGTAGGGCTTCCCCAGCACTGCCCATATGTGGGAGGTCATGGAGGAGCCCACTAAAACCCATGAGCCATTCTCTGCAGAAAGAGAGACCTCCACACTGAAGAGACATGGGAGCTTCATTTAATCAGTAAAAATTCTCTTTCACCCCTAACAGATGAAACTTGTAAAACCCTTCTACACTGCCCTTGGACTTGTCCTGTCAGAAGGCCTCAAGTTCTTTCTCCCAGTAACACCAACAGATTTGAAAGGGAGCTGCTGTTTTTTCTGTTTGTCTCTCACAGATTTTTTTTTTTTTCCTGGCAACACCTCTCCAGAGCAGCACATTTTCACAAACAAAGTTAAACTGCTTGGTTTCCATGAGTAACATGAGCAGTATAAACAGAGGACAGGTGTTTCTTAGGAGGTGTGAAGGATTACCGGCATTTTCTTGGATTGTGGATGACGCTGTCACTGTAGGCTATCTGGGTTTTTTTTACCTCCACCAAAGAATATAGGAAAATTTTCAATAGCATTTACTAGTGCTTAGTGAAGCTTGGGCAGGTTTGTGCCTGCTGTGCTCGCAGTTGCTGCAGGCAAAGAGGAATTACAGCAAATTACCCCCTTCTTGCCCATGTGGATCCAGGTTCTCCTTTCAGACATCCTTGCAAACTCTCAGGAGCAATTCCCTCTGTGGATGAAGAACCTGAGCAACTGAGCCCTGGTAGAACAAATTAAGAGGTAAAATACCCAAACACCTGTGTGAGGTGAGTTCAGCCCTTCATCTGGGATCTCCAAAAGAGTTTTTAGTCATCCTCAGGAAAAGGTGATGCTCTGTGTGACAAAACATGCCTGTAAGACACGTTGAAGATGCATTTTCCCAGTTCCCACCCTCAAGATTCCCTGCACTAAAAGTCTGGAAGGTTTTTCCATGCACCTTTCTCTGAGCATCTTCTCCCAATATCTTTCACTGAGGGTTTGCCACAGTGGCTAACAAGTGGGAAGGGTGAGGAGACAGGATGGCTTCAGCTCTTGTGAGTTCACCTTTCTCTCTGTGCCAGAAGAGATGTGCCTGTGCACCCCATGGGCTCTGCAGAAGGGCATTTTCCATAATGCAAACCAGCATCAGCAAATACCATTAAATACCCCCCTGGCATCAAATGCACAGTCTGCATGAAGCTCCTGGGCCCCATAGCTGTGTACAAATCTTAAATATCCTGCTGAACCAGCTGCAAACACCACTGTGTGCAAAAGCCAGCCAGTTTTCCCCCCTCCTTTGCTTTGTTTACCTCATGCTCACGTCGAATGGTGTGTCAGGGCTGTAGAGTAACACAGAGCATTTGAACTTCTCCTTTGTAGTGAGCAATGTCAACAGACTGCTTTTCCTGAAGAAAAGATGCCGAGCCCATAAATATCAGCCCGGCGTGCTGAACGTTGCTCCCGTTGTGTAAATCTCCCCGCAGCGCTCACCTCTGCTCCTGTATCATAGCGAGATAAATGTGGTGCTTAAGGCCTGATTTATTTCAGTCAAAGGACAAATAGTTTGATATCAAAAGGAACTGTGCAACAATTAACATGACAGGCAAGGAGGATTAGCTGTTGTGATTTTTGGTGTGGCATAAGCAGGCAGGT
The DNA here is from genome assembly GCA_013398075.1 of Notiomystis cincta. Taxonomy (NCBI): domain Eukaryota; kingdom Metazoa; phylum Chordata; class Aves; order Passeriformes; family Notiomystidae; genus Notiomystis; species Notiomystis cincta. Next base: position 122,269 of record VZRX01006393.1, read on the forward strand.
GCTGTTCTTTGGGCTGCATCCCTCCCCCACACCCCTTCTCATTAAAGAGATAGTTATTGTACTGCTGTGAAAAGAGCAGCTGCTGTGCCTGAATTTCCCTATCAGCCACTGTTTCTAGTGTTGGTATGAATTGGGGACACATTGTTGGGCTTTAATTAGCCCTGAGTCCCACCACCACAGGACTGCCCTGCTCTGACACACACCCCATGATGCTTGAGTTGAATGTGCATTAATCTCCTCTCTCCTGATGGCTGGGACACAACCTCTCCAAGAAAAAAAAAAGAAATAAAAGAAAAAAATACCTTTATAGAATTTGCAAAATGCTTGGCTTTATGCTAAGCAGGCAAATTAAATATAACCTTCGCTCTTGACTTCTCCGAGTCCCATTATAATTTTTGACATCTTTGCTGTTGGTGCTGACTCTAAAGTTTCAACAGATGAAAACCTACTTTCAAACAGATGAAAACCAGTTTCCAAACCTGAGCCTAAACTTCGTGGGGGAGCAACATCTGACAGGCATTATTTGGCACTGACTTCTTCCAAGGATTTGTGTGAAGTTGGCTTGTGAGGCAGAGTGGGCACATTAAGGCAAGGCGGCTTGCCAGCAAAACTGAGAATGACAGATCCCACATAATTACTGTGTGTTCACTGTTATCACCAAAGGTTAGTTTAAAAACAAAGAAAATCCCAGAAACTGTGGACTATTCAGAGGATCAAAACAGTTGAGGTACATTTATTGGCAAGATATGAGAGCTTCTCAGCAGCTTCCCTGATCACACTCCTCTTTCCCTCTTTGCTCAGGTGAGAAGAGCAGATCCTGTTTCCACTCCTGGGGTATTGCCAGCTGCCTTTTGTTGTGATCCTGGTACCTTTGATAAACTGAAAATTTGGGCCAGGTCAGGATAGGGACAGGGCATTTCTGTAACACAACAAAGTGTGCTTATGCAAAGCTTTCCTGGTGGCCTGCTTCAGACCATGGCCAAAAATCAGTTCCTGCATGAGGCTGTAAGAGCTGAACCAGTTGCTCCAGTAAAGCCATACTGGAATGAATTACCAAAGCAATTATGCTGGCTGCCTAAATCCAGATGAGCATTTTGCAGTGTTTTCTGTAGCCAAACTCCAAAAACACTCCTCAAACTCTCAAGTACATTGTGCCTACTAAAAACTCCCAACCAATGCTCCTTTTTTTAGCCTTTACCTCAGACTGCCCCTGAAAACACAAAACACCTGAGGAAAAACAAAATCCTTGCTGAGCCCTGAAGAGTTAATCCCTCTGCAAATTGTCTGCCAGCTGGTAGGAAGATCTTTGCAGCACGGTGATGTTTTCACCTGCTGTTTGTGTAGCCTGTAGCAAAGATGTGAGCTGGAGTATTTTTGTGGGGAAGTTTTGCCAGCCCAGACTCTCCCACAGGGAATGCTCTCTGGCCGAGAGAGGGTGTGCACATGCATGGGGGGAGACCACAAAAAAAAAGCTTTGCTTGAAAAATATTGCAGGATTTGTCAGATTGAGAGTGCAGAGATGTTCCAAACAGCTGTGAACTTCAACCAAAATCTTGATGTTTGCTGCTAGTTTTCTTTTAATCAGTTTTGTCTCTGTTCTGCTTGGGGAAATTCAAATTTATTGTCCCCTGACTGAGGTCTGTTCCAATCAAAACTGGTGCCTGTTACTCAGTCACACCTGGTCCATGGGAGATGAATTTGGCTCAGAGTTGGTGCAATGTCAGTTATTGATATTCTGTTAGTCTTCAGCTTGAAGGTGCACGGATGTTATTTTACTACTTCAGTCAAGGAGATCGATTCTAAATCTATGGTTTTCGTTCTGCCCAGACCATACCTGCAAAAATAATAACAGCAGAGTTAGTGTCTTCCCAGTGACTGCTGAACTCTCTAACACAGCCTCTACAGCCTCATAACAGTAGCTGGCATCAGATCACAGCACCTGATTTAAACTCCACTCCTCGTTCAATAGACCAAAAATAAAAATAATGCTGAGAGATAGATCAAACCTGAGTTCGTGGGTTTGGGGTTTTTTTTCCCCTTTCCCTGACCATAAAGAACAAAATGTGATTTTTAGTCTGCATGACTAGTCTTCCAAAGACATGGAAACAGTAAGAAACAAGTACCAGGTCCCCCAGGAACAGATGAGAACACTGACTCGTTTTGTAACATTTGTCGTGTGCACTGAAACATCCACTGTGGGGTCTTGCTGAGCAGGAGATGATTTCCCCACCCTGCAGATATTTATTATTTTTTTTTTAGATTAAAAAAATACTCCAGACCAAAAGAGGGTAAAAATATCAAAAGCAAAACATACATGAGAAATGAACACCTGAAAAAGTCAGTACACATCTCAGAAATATTTCCCTTTGACTTGAAACATCCTTAGTTTTAAAATAACTTTACTCTCACTAGAGTAATTAATTTTCTACATAGAAAGAGCCACCAGCATATTTTTTGTTTTAATATGTTGCTGGTAATTCACTGTTTCAAAAACCCCATTCTGTAAAGGGGAAAAAAAGGGAGGGGAGAATAAAAAAGCTGAAAAATGCTTCAAAACTGACCATTTCCCACAAAGCCAGTTTTCATTTCTGCATATCAGCATTTCTGAGCAAAACAAAGCACTACACAACTTTGTTGAGCAGCTCTATTCAAGCAGGACCCGAGGCCAGCAGGGACACTGCTTTAATGTCATGATGTAGCTGCAGAGAACAAAATGATTCTCTTTCCCCCAGCCTGTATAGCAGAGAAATTATAAAGGGGGGGAATTACTATGGTAATGACCACATAGCTGCTGCATGTTTATGCAGATTGATGACCGAGGAGCCAAATCCCAGGGTCTTTACATCAGTAAAGCTCTGCCTGGCTCCTAAAAAATTGCAATCCAAAGAATTTGCCCAAGGAATTTGGGGAGAGGTATTTTTTACGTGGATTTGAAAATATTTCAGTGGCATATAGGAATAAACTCCATTCTTCTAACACAGGAACAAGTCAGAACTGCTTTTCTTAAATGTGGAAGGGAAAACTACCCCGAGTCCCCTGGAAATGGCCACTGCTTAGCCTGGGATTAAACAATACCCATTCAAGCATCAGGATTTTCAGGGTTAAAATGACAGGGAAGAAAATGGGATCTTGCCTGTTCCCATTCCCAGTAATGTCTAGCCAAGCTGACAGGAAAGATAAAGTTCACTCTTCCCTCCACTTAACTGGTGGTGGGAAAGAGATTCACACCCAGGAGAAAAGAAGACATGGCATCAGTCGTGACTTCTTGGCATAAATGAAAGGAAATTTTGACAGGCATAAAAATGTTATTTTCTCCTGAAAAGCTGCTGCTTCAATACACGAATGGGGATGCTTCTCAGGAAAGCAAAAGAAAGGGGAAAAGAAAAGAGCAGTCTCGGTCTGGTGCCAGTTTATAATAATTCACAGTATTGCCCATTTCTCACTGTATAATGATCCCCAGCAAAGGAAATGATGAATTCTTATTTCTGGATCCACATTTTAAATATCAAAATAATTGGGCCAAGGAAAGGTCATCCCTTCCCACTGCTTAGCTGCCCTCCTTCCCTGGCAGCCCAGGGCTCCTGTGATAGCTTTTAGCACCTTGGAAGGATTCGCATTTCTGGTAAGACCAGAATCATCCTGGGAAAAGGGCTGGGAGACTGCTGGTGTCTGCTGGAAACTGGCAAATGTGGGCTGCCACATGCTGCTGGAGATCCTTCATGCACCCAGCTGTGAGCTACCTGTCATGTGTTGGGCTGTGGTGCAGCCAGCAAGGCGAGGTCCCTCTTGTAAAAAGATAATCCCAGGGTCTCACTCAGCCATACTCTGACCTTAGCTCAGGCAAACATCTAATCTTCAGCTTTGTCTCCTTCTGGAGACCCTACAAGCCAAAGCCATGGCCTGAAGAGCAAGGTGTGTGCAGCTGCCCAGACCTTGTCCTGGCTCCTTAGCACTAACTCCAAACATGGGTCTGTGGGGGCTCCTGTCACCCTCATTCTGCTTTATCCCCCTCTGCATGTCTCAGCACTCACCCAGTTTGACTCTGAAGAACCCCACATACCCCTGCATGATCTTTATCCCATCAAGTCCTCCTTTTCAGCTCTGTCCAGATAAACCTATGGGCTTTAATCCTAAATCTTGCTAGTAAAGACCAAAACGTGACCCAAACTCAGGACAATGTGAAATCCTACTCTAACCCTAGGCCAAGGATCACTAAACACTCACTCCCAACTTTAAATAATTTAGATGCTTTCCCCTGTTCCTGCCTGGCTTCTAAGGAACCCATCTGTACTTTTCTCTAACTCCTGCACCTTTTCTCCAAGCCCCAGGTCGGGGCTCAGCAGAGCACCTATAAATCAGCCACAGAAAGAATGGCCCCTGCAATGACTGAGGCTCTTTGTGGGTTTGCAGGGCAGGTGTGTGCATGTTTGTTTGGTTTGCACACACACAGAGTGTGCACAGGCACTCTGAGAGCCTGTGCTCTGCAGAGGAGACAGCAAATCTGCACTGCCCCAGAGGCCTGGGGGGAGATTAACTGTGGACCTGTGATTTGTTGCTACCTGAATGGTGTGCATGCTGTCAGTTTGGTGTGTCTTTATTTCTAAGTGAGTCATATTATACAAATCAATTGCTAATTCAATTAATCATGAAAAACATGCAAAAGGACATCTCCAGGAGCTGATTTAGAGCATGTTATGTACGGGTGATTGAGCAAAGAAAGTTAATCTGGGTCAGAAGACTTTGATTTTTAATTCTTAATGTCACAGATTTCCATTCTTTTGAACTAAAATCTGACTTACCATTTATTTTTCTGAGGGTGCAGCTTTATAGCTCCATTGACATTGGCATGTGTGGTCATGCATACTGAGTCTGTTCTCTTATGCCTGACGAATAAGAGCTTTTATGGATGCACAGATCAATACAAGCTTAAGATCTATAAAGGGCTGCCTGGCAGTATTCATATGCAGGACACATCTCATTGCATTTACCCACAAAGTTGTTTACAGGAGATTAAATTATGATTTCATTGCATTCTTCTTTCCCCATTCTGTGAGAAACGACAAATTTTGATCTTTTGTGTTGCTTTGCAGTTTCTGGCCTAAATTTTACTTTATAAACCCCCCAAAACCAACAAATCCAAAACCAACTCAAAAACTCCAGGTGAAGAATGTATGAGTTTGTTGTGCAAAATAAAGCCTCCATCGTGATTTGTATGGAGGATACTCCAGGAATTCAACAGAAAACAATTGTTTGCACTTCTTGCAGAGATGTAATAGGGGCATAAAGTGGCTACAGTCCATTGTGAGGAAAACTCCCAGGGTGGATTCCTCCTGGAGGCCTGAATTAGAAGTTTTCAGGGTGTAGGAAATTCAGCCATGACAAATCAAGTGTCAAAGATTTCAAGCTTAGATGCTAATATATGCTTTAGTCCAAAATAGGATGCTGAGTTCCCTCCTGACAGCATGAAAATCTGACATTTCTGTTCTGTGGATAGCCCTAGGAAAGAAACGGGGCTATAAATAACGTGTCTGAATGCACAGAGTTAGGAGAGGAGGTTCAAGAAGCTCCTACTTGTCACTGAAACTATGAGCAGTCGCAGCCCCTGCTTGCCCTTGAACATGTGAACTGCTGCCTGGCTTCTGGGAGAGCCCTGGGGACAGTGGGACCCTGACATGTGTCCTTCCAGCTGCCAATCCCTGATTCCCTGCTGCAGCCCTGGCAGAGCTGCCTTGGCCCAGCCAAGGTAACCTTGGCCAGCATTCACCTCCAGCCATCCCCTGTGTCATTGAATGCACAACACTGCTCCACCTGAGAGAGATTCCCTGGGTTTGTTGGGAGCAGGGAGGTGCAGAGCCTGCACTGGGCAAAGCCACAGCTCAGCTCAGGGCACTGATACAGCACAGGGGTCCAGATGGAGCTGTTAATTCTGTTTCTCCATCAGGATTTTTCACTTGGTCAGGCTGATTCCCAGACTGGAGCTGGTTGCCATCCTGGCAAATCTGAGTTAACTCACCACTGAGAGGTGGTAAGAAACAAAAGACAACTGCAGGGAACAGTTACATGGGGTTTAGCAGGCAGCTGCTAGACTCCCTCCCATATATATAACATGCACTGTTTGGGTTTCCCAGATAAAGCACAGCATCATGGAATTTGAGAAAACCACAGGTTGGAAGTGATCTCAGGAAGTCCTTAGTGTGATCTCCTGCTGAAAGTGGTGCCAGCTGTGAGACAAAAAGACTTTCACAGTGGGTGCTCCAAACCTGGGACAAGGCTCCAAACCTGGGTGGACCAACTTTTTTAGGAAATACATGATGAGTGGCAAGAGATATGATTATACTTGGAAGAAAGCTATTAATTCCAGATGAGGAGAAATCCCTAAAGGACACAGACTTCCTTCATGACTTTGAAGAAGGTCAACAACTGAGAAGCTGTGCATGGGGAGGGTTCCAGTTTCAGAATGAGATTTTCTTCCAACATAATTGAATATACACTTAATGTTAGAAACAAATGCATTAAGGAGGTGAGTACAGCATTACCAACACTTCATAGAGCAGAACTACTCAAGGAACATGAGCAGGTAATGCAGGTAATGGTGATGCATTCTGTTCTCACTCATCTGGGTAGAAATGGCTGGGCTGCTATTCTTCTGAAAGGTGTGGAAGCACTTAGATAATCAGAACTCACACATGACCCTGCAAGAAGAGCACAAGCAGCTGCCACCCTTTGAAGCCATGCACTCCCACTGCTGCTTCCTCTGAAGGAAGGTCAAATTTTTGAGCTGGGAAAGCCTTTAAGAAGACACTGAATCTGTCTTCCAGTTCCCATTTCATTGGCAAAACAATTTTACTTTAAACTCTGTTTAAAGTAAAATTAAGCTTCTTGAGCCCACCAAAACTGATTTGTAAAACAATTAACCTGGCTGTCCCTGGTGGGCCTGTAAACCAGGATGGTGCAGAGACGCCAAGCCTAGAGGAAGGCAAGCCTAAAGCTGTACAAGAATTTTAATCTTTTGCCTTTATATTCCTGCAGTGTGCGCTGAACATGTCACCATGTTCAGGAATTTTCCTGGCTAAGTGCAAAACTTATAGCGATTGCTCATGTGAAGTATTCTATCCAAGAGAAGGTTTGGAGAAGGGGGTGTGTTTCCCTACCAATCATCCTCTGCACAACTGAGCACATTCAGTGCCTTTCTCCTGCCACAAAGAGGTCATTGCAGATTTATTCCCCATGTATTTCCTATTCACTGACTGGCAAGTCAGTGTGACAAAGGTTGTATTGCTTATTTCTTTGTAGATGCCCAAGAAGATGAAACAACTTCATAACCAGAAGAATTAACCACAATAACTCATTGATGTAATTGGTGATCTCACCCAATGATCAGTTAGGTCAACAGCAAATTTGGCCTTTGGCTGTAATTTACAGCTCCCTGCACAGCTGGAAACTCTGATGATTCTCTAAAGAATCCTTCCCCAGTGCTGATACAAGATGTGGTGGACTTAGACACTTGCTACTTGCAAAACTTCAGTTCTTTCATTTAGAAAGACCCAATGATCAGGTTGGAGCCTTCCACATTCCACCTATTTTACTTTAATGTAAAGTTAGTTTAGTATAGTGAGGAAAGGGGATCTTTTTTTGTTAATATCTAGCTTTATATACCTGGAGCTTGCAGTACTGCAGTGGGGTCACAAACTCCTCAACTTTGGACTTCTCCTCTTGACTCATCCTTTTCCAGCTGCTCAGCCACATGCAGGGCTCTGCACATTCAGAGCACATCTCCCACTGACATGACTGCTCTGCCTCAAGCCTGCCAAGGGAGGCTCCTGCAGGCTCCCTCAGGAAAGATTGTTCTTTGGGATTCATTGTGCTTTATTAGCTTTTATGTTAATATGCACTGTACATTTAATTAAAGATCCTGCAGGATGGCTGAATGCTGAAATCAGGATCTGAAATAGGTTTGGTCTTGGAGTCAGTTTCCTGTTGGGCTGCAGTGTGGTGCTGATAACCAAAAATCAAGCCTGTTTCTTTTCCCCTGTCTATTTCCCAAATCTCGGCACTCCCCACGGTGGCAAATGTCTCCTTCGGCTTCCTGGGGAGGAGGATAATTCTCCCACAATAGACATTGATCTCTCATTAGACTCCATCCTGTTAGTTAAAAGCTGTTTTTACTCAGACAATCCAGAACTCATTTCCAATCTTAAAAGGGTACACTGTTGGATACTCACGGAGGGTATAATTTTTAACCACTCTGTTTACTGAATCCACAAAAGTAGTTATTGGAGCTGTTTGTATACAGTAATTTTTCCTTAGGCTCCCAAGAGCAAGAGCAGGCAACCCAGCATTGCTAACTGTGGTAAAGCTTTTTCTTATTCAAAGGAGACAATATTATCCCATTTGACAGAAAGTCTGCTCATGCCACGACAGCCTGAGGAGATTTGCTCTCAGCTGCATGGGGCAGACCAGGGCCAGTGTCCCAACCAGGGGCTGTCTCTGGATCTCCTCTCTGAGCCAGGCAGATGCAAAGCCACTGGATCAGCCCTTGTGCTACACTCACTGGATGAGCTGCTGCTTTCATGGAGATAAAGCCTTAATTCTTAGACATACAGTAAAAAACTTCCACACCATCAGGACATGTAAATGCAAAGAGTAATCAGTGAGGTGAAGCTCATTGTCCTGTTGTGTGCACATAAACACAGAGCTTGCCTAGTAATCAACTGGCATGGAACTGAATGAAGCCCACATTTTAACTCAAGTCTGCATGCATTCCTTACAGCTGCACTGCAGCTTAAGCATCCATTGTTGAGTTTTCAGAAGGAGGTCCCAGTGACACAGCTCAGGACTGGACAGGTGCAAGAAGTCAGGGACCCAACTGGGGGCAGAACAACTTAAACTGGCTCAGTCTGCCCTGGCTCTTCACCCTCCTTCCCTGTGCCACCATGCCTGCACCCACAGCCAGGGATGCTGTGGCCTCAAATTAACTCAGCAAAAGGCAGAAAAGTCTTCTTTCTTGGACGTGGTGGGTGCTCTATGTGTGTGTACCTGAGAGTGTGAAAGTGAGCCCTGGGAACACCTTTGGGCATCTCCAAAGATTCACTTGTTAAACTGGACCCTGGATTTGGGGCAGGGGAGACCTTTATGGCCAGAAATTTTATGCACAGGCCCTACATCAGTATGCAAGTTTGACTCATCAGCTTCAGTTAAGAAGCTGGCCTTTTACTTTCTCCTCTTAATGAAGTGACTAATAACTTTTTTGATGAACATTCTTTTCTTAATACTTTTTACCCCACTCTGCTGTTTCATTGTCTTTTTAACAATGCCAGCTGCTTCACTTCAAGAATTGGTTTTCTGAAAGCGAAATGCCTCTCAACCTGAAGCATCTCTGGATAGTATCCATTATTGATTTGGAGCTGATGATGGCTGCAGTAGCTGTCTCTGACTCCCTGAGCCACTCAGAGCATTTCTTCTTCAAGATAATAAGCAAAAAGCAAGGAAGAATCCAAGGACTGGCTCTATACTATGACTGCATGCCAGGCACACCTAATAGAATGCATACCAGGGCAGCTCCATTCTCTTCCATTTCCCTGGGGTACTGTGGCATATAATTTGATACATATTTTACCCCTTAGAAAGTCTCAGAACACATTCACTGAGCACAGTGCATAAATTTTCAAAAGGGGCAGTTTTGACTGACATGACATTGGCTCACAAGGAAAAGAACACCCTTTCCTTGCAGAGGACATCAGCTGTGAACAGTTTCCAAAATACAGATGGTACTGGGAACTCTGGACCTCTGCTTTCCTTTTTATATCCTCAGGCAACAGGGATAACCCCATGCCAGTTGGCCAAGTACCTCCAGGCTAAAAATATCTCTTCTTAACCAGAGCTCTTGCTGCAGATGCTGTGAGAAAGTGACAGCTGAATTTGTCGATTCTCCATGGGAAATCTCCTTGGCAAGGTTTTGCTAATGGCCAAGAATGCCACACAATGTTCATCTCCCGGGATCACAAGAGAGAGCTGCCCACAGCTGGGTACAAATGCTTCCAGTTTGACCTCTCATTCCAGCAGCTGAAGCATTTAGGTGGAAAATGAAGAGGAGGAAATGCTTCTTGGTCTATTTAGAAGAGGAAAGGCAGAATTAATAAATGCCCAGGAGATCATCTGCAATTCTGCCATCCGTACAAAGTATTTTGTTACTGACTGGCCAATGAGAGCTGTGAGCCAGAGACAATGCCCCTGTGCAGGCAGCAAAGAGCTTCATGGAGGATCAAAATTATGACCTGAACAGCAGGGAGCTTCTTTCTTAGTTTCAAACAATCAGACCAAAACATATCTTTCCAAATTAATCTGAATGCAGCACTCTCAAAGTGGACAAAGGATGGACATCTTGAGTGCTAAATGTGAGAGTGTGGAACCACCCTTTTGGGACTTGGACACCATTAGGACACCACTTGGTGGTCATAACTGTCTGAAGAGCCTGCACTCAGAGGGGTGGTGACAGTGTGTACAGACATCTCTGCACAAGTTTTTGGTCAACAAGTTTTTGACAACAGGGAACAAAGAGGTTGAATTGCCATATGAGGTAGCTGCTGAAGTCCCTGTGGTCCTGCAGGTACCCAAGGAGTCATGGCTGAACTCACAAAACTTCTTTGGCACAGCTGGAGGAAGATCAGTGGGAGTATTTCTGCCCCTGCTCCCAACACTGTTCCTGGCTGCAGTGCAGTGGAAATACATCTGAGTCCTTTGCTTTATCACTCATTTATCTGTTCAGATCTCATTAGTAGACTCAGTAGCAGGAAAGCTTTGTCCTTATTTCTGTTTGGGGTTTTTTAATTAGCTCATAGCCTTTCTATGACAAGCCCTAATGAAGGTTTAAATAAACCAAAGAATCTTATAGTAAGCAATAAACCTGTCTAATGAAGTCAGAAGGTGTCTGGGTTTTGGTTTCAGAGGAGTGTGCCAAGGCAGCCACAGGGCTGTGGAGACTGACAAGGCCAGGTCTGCAGCAGGGGTAATTTCACGTGGTATAATGGACTTGCAGAGGGCTTGTGCTAGTTCTTGTTTGTTGGGCACTTGGCTCGAAGCTGATAGCAGATTTCCCCAAAGGAATCAGTGTGCTCTCTATTAAAAGGAAAAAAACTGATATTAAATGTCACAGTAATTGATGCTGCCTCTTTTTAATTAACTTACCTCTTTTTCCAAGTCCTTCTACTGCTTCCTCTTTCCTGACACCTTCGCCTGCTGTTTACTGAGGCTGCCTGCAAGCAAGAGCAGAACAAACCTGCCAAAGATGCAAGAGTCCCACTGGGATTTCCCACTTTGTCAAAAGCTGCTAAGTTGCAGGTGGGGGAAGCACGCTGGCAGTGATGTCATGTCTGCCACACTCGTCTTTGCTGATGACTTTAAAAGCAGTATTTCCACGTGAAAAAAAGAGACAAATGCAAACCACATGACAAGGGGAGCAGAGGATCTAAAGAGGGAAGCAGAGCTGCCTCCTAAAGCAGTCTGCAGGACTTGCTTCTCTGTCCTCTTGCCTCTCCCCTTAGCCACACTGTGAACGTGGTCCAGATGTGGCTGTGGTCTGGGTGCCACCTGTTCCATTCCCTTGATCCATGTGTTTGCAGAGGACACTTCCTCCAGCTGTCACCCTGTCCTCGTTTCAACATGGGCAGAGTTAATTCCTTCTCAGGAGCTGTTACAGTGCTGTGTTTTGGAGTCAGAGTAAGAATGGTGTTCATAGCACACTGATGTTTTGGGATTTTGCTAAGTTGAGTTTATCCTAAGTCAAGGACTTTGGTTTTTTCCCTTGTCTCATGGACTTGGCTCTGCCAGTGAGGAGGTTCACAAAACAAACCGGGAGGGAGCATAGCTGGGACAGTGACCTGAACTGAGCAAAAGTATATGCCACAACACAGAATGTCATCCCAGTATATAAATTAGGGAAGTTTCCTGGAAGAGCATCCAGTCTGGGCTCAGGAATCTGTTCTGGCATTGGTCAGTGGGTGGTGAGCAATAGCATCATGCATCACTTGTTTTTTCCATTTTTATTGTCATTGTCATTTACCATTATTGCTGTATTTTATTTTCTTTTCAATAATTAAACAGCTTTTATCTCAACATACAGGTTTCATTTTGATTCTCCTCCCCAGTCCACCAGGGTGGGTGGGAGGAAGAGATTGCGGGTCGAGCAAGTGGGTGCGTGGTGCCTAATTTTCAGCTGGGCTTAAAACCCCAACACATCCCATCTTCACCAAAGGCTTTTCCCAGCAGAAAGGGGAAATATGAAGGGTTCTTGTGGCTCTGAACATATGCTGCAGCAGGGGGGGTTCTCTGATTGCTCTGAGCAGGTATGTGTCCCCACCACTGCTCAAAGACCTCTGGGTCACAGCACCAAGGCTTTGTCTGTTTGACCCAAGCAAACAGGTTGAAGACACCCCTTTGAGGGCCCTTGGAGGGAGCCCAGAGCAAATAAACTTAGAGAAAAACATCACTGCAGTGGAAAAGGACACCATGATTCTATCATACTGTGTCCTTGTCTTCCAAGACACCAGTAAAATTAGAAGGAGGAGGAGAAAAAGTCTGGGTGTATCACTGAAGTCACTGCAGAGTCCCTGTTATCAGCAAAAACGCTCCTTTACAAAGCATCCTGAATCAAAGTGTCTGATTAAGAACAGCTGACATGTTCAGTGTCTTCTTGTCCAGTATCCTGCTCTTGAGTTTAGCCAGTTTTTAACATCTTTTTTACTGTCTTAGTTGGTCAACAATGCCTTTGCTGGAAAAGATGGGGAACGTTGGGACATCTCATATCAAACTACATTTTTTCTTGGCAGTACAGTAAAAGTGTTAAATCACGGCTTCAGCAATTGATTCAAAACTCACAGGTTAACAGCCCTAACTGGGACACAAAGACAATTTTTGGTCACTAAATTATTCTTATTGCTGCTGGATGGCTGAAGAGCCACAATCATAAAACCCAGCAGCAGGCACTGCAGACAGATTTAAGATAAATCAGTTCCTGACCACAGCATTGTTTGGAGAAGAGCCCCATGCTTTCTTTTTCTTTTCTAAAGGAATAGAGCCGACTGAGGTGATGGATGTTCCCTTTCCTGATGCAGCTGATTTGGTGTCCCCCAAACCACAGGTCACTGTGGTTTCATTTAGATCTGCAATCTCTTTTCTCCAGGGCTTTATCCTGGGAGTTGCTATTTCAATACAAACAGTTTGCACGAAGTGTCTGGGCAGAACAGAGACCTGGGGCTGTCACTGGCACCCATGACCATAATAACCTTGCATGAGTAACACAGTAAAGCCAACAGCTAAGCTATCTTATCCTTGGACAGCTGCAGGGTTCCAATAACCCTCATTATACCACACTCTCCTCCAGGGACTAGACACAAAAAAAAAAAAAAAAAAAAAGTAATTTATAATATGTG
>VZRX01006393.1:135765-148472 GCA_013398075.1 Notiomystis cincta
TTTTTTTTTGCCATATAATATTGATTTTTCTACAGATAACCAGATATCATTAGTTTGATTAATGCTATCATAGCTTGGAATAACTGGCTGGAAAGTTCAAACTGGGGCATTTTGCAGGAGAAGAAGATAAAGCACAGCTCAGACTTCTCTGTTCATACCTGGGAATATGCTGGCCAGAGGCTCTCAGGGGTGTTAAGCTAGACAGTTAAGAAAAAGCTTGCTAGAGGAGAGCTGGAGCCACACTGCACAGCCTGTCTGATAATGTCAGGCAGTTCAGCCACACTCAGGGCTGAGTTTATTTTGGTATCAAACCCCAAGGTTTTCTTGCTAACAATGGTTGTCACATTTGCAGGCAGAGCTGAGTCACACAGGCTGCCTCAGCCAGAGCTGTGCTGCTGCGTGTGCAGGCAGTGGGGCTGTGAACACTCATCCTCTCTGATTGCTTCAGAAGGAAAAGGAGCAGACAAAGCTCCCAGGGACTGGTTTATGAGTTGGCTGGTGCTCAGAGAAGAAGTGTGTTGCTTATTGGCTGAGCATGTGCTCTGCCATGCAAAGGGAGTCAGGTTTACTCTGCTTGGGGACATCAACTTTCTCAGAAGAAGAGAACAGTGAGATACATCAAGAGCCCCACTAAGACCCTACAGACTCATAACAAAGAGGTCATCTTGAAAAGAAGTGAAAGAAGTCCTGCAAAGAGGGCCAGGGACAGCACACACTAACTGGTCTTCAGAGTGAGGAATCTCTGACACATCTTAAAGTTTGTCAACACTACAATCTAGGAGATGGTACCTGATATGTGGGCTGAAATAAGGGCACTGATTGATAGATTCTGTCAGCCCAACATCAGCTTGCAAATGTGTCTGGACTCCTGTGGCCCTCAGTCTCAAAATAATGGCAGAAGGAGCAGAACAGTCACTTGATCATCACACAGCTCAGGAAATGGAAGAGTAGATAGAGGAACCTACTGTCTTTCTTTTGGCACACTGGGAAGGCTGAAGAGCATTGTGTGGCTTTTAGCCCAGGGGGTCTATGAAAGACAGGCCAGAGAAGGTGATACTGGGTGGTATCTGGGCTTTGATGAGGGGATAGTTACTACACAGCAGTGCAGAGCATCTGTGCAGACCCCTATATAGGCTTCTAACTCATAAGAAATACCCCAAAAATAGGGAATCCAAGACATCTGCTCTGAGGTTGAGATGTGAGCAATGGTCAACGCCTGCAGGAGGGCAAAGCCTCAGCTCTAGCAATGTGTTCTGTTTAAAGGCAGCACAATATATAGGTTTTTCTCAGGAAAAATTAGGCTGATCTGGGCAGGTAGGTCTGTCAGGAGATGGCATTGGTCTGGTTTGGTGTATTTCTTACAAAATACTGCCATTGCCCTTAATGAAGAAGAAACTGCTCTTGGTTTCATGCACAGCCAGATAAAGAACTTGCTCTCCACCACTGCAATGGAAACCTTGCCAACTTTCTTCCTCATGAGACTTTTAGTATAGGTCTTGTGTTCTCCTTGCTCTGAAGAAGGGCTTATTAGTGCAGGCATTAGCCATATGGGACAATTGCTTCCCAAAAACCTCTTGAAAATTTTGCCATTGACTTCTTTCAGTTCTTCATCAGATGAGCCACCTCTGAGCTCATAAATTTGGGTAAGAATCTAATTTGCAGTTACTGACAAATTAAAGAAGGGCTTATTTCTTGTTCTTCCCTAAAAATGTCTTTGAAAGCTTCCTCAGCATTTGTTGAGGTGTGGCTGCTCAGCTGAGTGAGGAGTGTTCCAGTTCCTGTAGCATGGAACAAGCATTTCTGTGGGAGCACAAGAGCACTCCTGAGGAGTGTGGCTGTACTGCAACGTGTGTGTGAGCCCTGACTTCAGTACCTGTTTGGCTTTTGTCTTTGTAATTTAGACAGACACTGTTCACAAGCCTTTTAACTACCTAATCATTCAAATATCCTCCAAAACCAAGAATTAAATGTTTGTGAGTATTATTGAAACAAAGCAGTTTTACAAACCCAAATGAACCCAACATTTGCTTTGTATTATCCCTGCTGTCCTCACATTTTCCTCTTTACAAGTCCAATTTTAGCAGCTCTGACCTTGTGGAACCTTTTCTCAGCCACAAGTGTCAGTGATCAACTTCTAGTCTGTCCCAGAAAAGCTGCACAATGTAGTCTGTCTTTCCTGCCAAGCACTATAAAGTGCATTGATACCTTCTGCTGTTCCATCCTCTAGGCAACCACACCTCATCTGCATTTATTGCTGCAGAGAGAGTGGGGTGATGTGACCAACACTTTCTGCAGGCTGGATGGGAGCTGTAGCTGAGGATTTTGTGTGAGTACCAGAACTGCAGAACTGTCTGCCTCCCTCTTTGGAGGAACAATCACTTTTTCCTTTTTATTTTTTTTTTGTTGTTTTCCTTGTGAAGAAAAGTAAATCTTTTTAATGATTTGCCAGTCCTCCAAATAAGAAACTTTGAAACTCCAAAATGAAGTAAAAGCAAGTTTTGAGATATTTAACAGATACTGCTAGCAATTGTAAGCTGCCAAAGATTGATATTCCTTCTACCAGACAGGTTGGGTATAATGAAAACACAGGGTAATAAGATAGGAAACTGTTATCTAGTCAGTACAAACTGTTAACTAAATCAATAAATTACAGACTTGGGAACTTCTGTAGGCTAAATTATTGCTGAATTACTTCTCTGGAGAACTACCTCCAATTTTAAAGTTCATTTACTTTTACAAGATATTGGGTAGGAGTCTGCAAAGAGAATGGAGCTACTTCATATATAACTGAAGGAAGTTAAAACGCTGAAAAGAAAAATTATGAGTAGTAGAAGTGCTGAGCAGTATCTACATTTCTCACAATGTGCAATTCCCAGTGTGAGTGCAAAAGTCATGACTTACAGAAGTGATTTGTGTTTCTGGGATGCTCACTGGAATTACCTTACAAATCCTCTTTTTGGGAAAGTACTGAATGAAACTTGTGAACAATTAAGCTCCCATAATAAACGTCACAATGGACATTCAGTGTCACTAGTCATGTCTGTGACCTCAGCCTTGCTGCTGCCAGTAAGTGTGAGATCAGTTCAAATTCCCCACCCACTTTCCAACTGGAGGATTATACACAGTGAATGAAATAGTTCTTTGCTGCCAACTTGATTTTAATTATACATGTCCTAACCTTTAGAAAATGTATTTAGATTTTAAAATAATAGTGTGGGGGAGAGTGACACGGGAAATGCATGCTTGAGCTTACTAAGGGACAAAAGACATTTTCTCCAAGTGATGAACAGATGTGAAAATGACAATAATACACATGAGCTCTTGGAACAAAGGGATCATCCAGATGAAGAATATTAGGTTTCTGCAGTAGTTTAATCCTGTAATCCTTATGTGAAGCTTTGATTACAGATTAATATGATATCAATGAGGCCTTTATCACTTGTGGTGCTGAGATAAGATTAAGTGACCTGCTCATGGTCATGGCAAATCTCTGGCAAGTCTGAAGCTGACCTCATGCTTCCTGGCTCTGTGTTTTTGTAAATTTTCAGGTAACAGCTTTTGCCTTTGTCTCAGTCAAAGGGCCATAAAAGGAAGGTGAGAGTGAAAGGACCCTGAGGAGAAGGAAAGAATTATTTACATCCAGAGCTGGAGTAGGGTTGGGGGATGCAAATGGGAAATCTGCAACCCCTTGCTCCCTAGGTGTCACAATCAAATCCCTTCCTTGTGTGGAGCAGAGGTTTCCAGATCACAGCTTGCACTCAGATGAAGTTTTTACACAACTGAAAATACTTTCACTGTGTCTGCAAAAGGGGAGAAGTTGTTGTAGGTCATTGTGACATGTCACCTTGAACACCAGCAATCCAACATTAAGACTAACAAAACTGGTATCCAATTTGAAATATTTTGCAAACACCTTGTATTTCTATAATTTTTATTTCCCATCCTCTATGTGCATCCCTATGTACAAAGACTACACATGAGGTGCTCCAAAGACAAGTTATTTGCAATCAAGAGATACAGGTTCAGTCCCTGAAGCAGGAGGTGAGAGCAGGCAGAAAAGCCAGCCTGAGCATTTGAATCCATGGCCATCACCTTTTCCAGTCTTGCTGCTGCCTTTTAGCCCAGTGGTGACTGACAGCATCCATGCTGAATCAGGATTCCCACTGGCACCCACAGCCCCTCTCATCTGAGAGGATTTCTATCCTCTTCACCCTAAGTATGAAGACCACCTCTTTCCCCTCTCACCTTAGCTGGTCAAGAGCACCACATGGCTCTGACCTGGGATCAAGACAGCAGATGTTGGTTTAGAATCACAGAATCATTGGGTTGGAAAGGAACTTAAAGACCATCCAGTTCCAACCTCCTGCCATGGGCAGGGACACCTTCCACCAGATCAGGCTGCCCAGTGCCCCATCCAACCTGGCCTTGAACACTCCCAGGGCATCAACAATTTCTCTGGGCACCAAAGAGGCAGAAGATATTTTAATGGTGCTCTTGAATGCATACAGTATCAGACATTGGTATTACCTCTGGATAACCAGCTCCTGTGCCTACCCTTCCACTGCAAGAAATTAATGTAGAGCTGGCTGAGTTACTTGATCTCAAATACCACGTGCTGAGGAAAAATGGCCACCTACTTGCAACATCTGTGTCCTCTTCCTTCTGTGTCCAGCTGCCCTGGGCCAAGCTGGAGGACACAGGGATTGATGGGTCTCTGATGTGACCTGGCAAAGCCATTCCTCATCATGCACTGAAGCTGCTCTTGTAAAACTTACAAACTTGTCATTCTTTTTATGTCAAAGGAGGTCTCCAGACAGTGGTTGGAGGACAAGCCCAACAAACGTGAATGCTGTTTGAAGCTGGATCCAACTGCTCCAGCCAGATGCCTTCAGATGTCAAAAGTGGCTGACTTTGTTTCATGTGGCAGATATGAGGCAACCAAGAGCTGGTCTAATTGCAGATTTCCATATGGCAAAGCTCCTTGTTTGAAAAGGTCATCAAAAGCCAAAGATAAAAAAATTCAAAACCATGTGGAAGGAAAAGGAAATAATTATTTGGAACAGATCTGGCACTGGCTGAGGATTTTGTCCCAGATCTCTTCACTTTGCACCCATTCCCCGTGCTCTCCAAGCAGCTCTGTTTGTTTGCTATTATCCCCACAACCTTTCGTGGTTATTTTTCTCTTTTTCAGCATTCCAGGATAGTTTTTTTCTGATTGGCACTGAGGAGCATCTTGATGCAAATGTGAAGCCAGAAGTTTTGACACGCTGACTGAAAGAAATCTGAATCAGTCAGAAGAAAGAAATATGAGACAGAAGAGCTCCATACACTACAAAATTTGCTTTTCATCATCCTCTGATAGATGAGATTTTCCTTTGGCTTCTCCTGGAAATCTCTGGCTCTAAGTAAATCAGAATGGTCACCAAAGGTCCAGCTAATACAGGATTTTTTTCTCAAAAGGTGACTGAGTGGAGATGTCAGATAAGCAAAGAGATGGAGTCAAGTGTGCACTGACGATCTCCCAACCTCCAGAGATCTAAAGCCCTATGAGGTGCAGTCCCCTGCCTGCTGTGCCCCAAGAGATGACCAATTCCTTCTTTTGGGGACTCTCACAGAGAGCAGAGAAACAGTCCCCACAGAACCCAAAGCCAGCATCCTCATCTTCATTATCACTAGTTCCTTGTCAAGGAAGACTCATTCCTTAACTGAGTATTGTAAAAGAATCATAGAATCATTTGGATTTAAAAGACCTCCAATATCATCAAGTCCAACCTTTAACCCAGCACTGCCACGCTGACCACCAAACCATGTCCCCAAGTGCCACATCTACGTGATTTTTAAGCACCACCAGGGATGATGACTCTACCACCTCCCTGGGCAGCCTGTTTCATTGTCCTCATAACCACTGTAAGAGGTCTCACTGTTCCTGAAAGCTCTCCAGGGGCAGCATTTTTCTGCTAGGCTCCTTCACTGAAGTGGAAACTCTGCTGCTATGGGGCAATCTTTGTGGGGTGTTTATAAAGGTCACAGCACGTGATAATGCACAGGTTTAAGGTATAGTGGCCTCTGGTTTGAAGGACTGGAGTGTGTAAACCATCCCTGTTAGACTATTGATTTCCCTGGGACGTGCTTTTGGATAGCTGGGCATTTGCTTCATGTGACCTGACTGCGTGGCAGGAGTTCAGAACGCTTTCCCAGAGATGTCCTAGAGCTTCATCTGCATCCACAAGAAGCCTCACCAGTGGAATGACACAGGGAGTACAGTGCAAACTTCCCATGGAGCACGGTGTGCAGGAGTGGCTCTGGCAAGCTCTGGAGGAAACCAGAGCAGGGTTGTATCCAGCAAACAGAAAGGAAGGTCACTCTGACAGTAGATCCCTGCATCCTCCTGTTTCGAGAACTCCTCCCACTGGCACAGAGCCCTGCCTTGGCTCCTTTCCAGAACTACAGCATCTCAGCCAGGGAAAATTTGTACAGAGCCTGGAGGGAGATGGGGAGCTCTGTAAATCCTCCAGCCCAGGCTGTTTCTGTTGATCCGTGGCAGCATGCGTTGTACGTCCTGGTATCAATGTGATGAATGTGGTGCTGACTTCTGCATTGTGTGTGCCTCCTACTAAATATTGTCTGCTGGAAAGTAAATAACAGCAGATGAGCAAATGGGGCTGTGATGACATTTCAGTGTCCATAATGTTTCCATCCTCAAAATGCAGCAGTTATGCATCATTTTAACGGTAGGAATAGAAAAGCAGTCAGCTATCTGTATCCAGAAAATCAAAAAGGAAAGCAACATTAGAGGAAATAGATAGGCAGTGGGTGTTCAAGGGCAATGAGTCATCCTTGCCACAAATAAGGTTCAGAATGAGGAATACTAATAATTAGGCAGCATATTTCAAAAGTTCAGCTCTTTCTTCCTTTCCCAAATTATCTTTTATGCCCTGGGGATGTTCTGGAATGACAGTGTCTGCTTTGGGAAGTAGACATGAAGAAAATCCACTGTGGGAAGAAATGACCAAACAGCAGAGAAAAATAAAGTTTATCTGTAAAGTTTCTTTTTCCTGAAACTCAGGTGGCCCCTCCAGAGGAAACTGGCATGATGCTGGTCAGCCAACAGAACAAACACATCCCAGGGAAGGACAAAGCCTGTGCCACTGAACTCAGCACTTGCAGGAAGCATCAACAGCACCTGCTTTTTCCCTTTCCCCATGATACTTCTTCCCCTGAGCTTGCTCCGTTCTGCTCTCGTTCAGGGAATGAAACGGGTCCCTCTAGTGGGTGAATCCAGCAGGAGAGAGCGTGCTTCCCTTTTTGGTACACTCTCTCTTCCCCTCTCGAAGTTCATGCCTTCTGTTTCACTGAAGCTGCCTTGGGTTGAAAACAAAGAGGATTTTGACGCTGAATCAGGCTGTGTCTCGCCCTAGTATAAATCCTGGACTGTCTGAAGTTGAAATTTCTGAAGAGTAGATTTGGAGAAAGAATACAGATTCCACTGTGAATGCCAGTGCTTTGGCTTCTTGGAGGTTGGAAGCAAAGATAAATGACAGGTGTTGTCTTTATCTAGGAGGATTTGTAGCAAAGAAGTCTCTTTGAACCTTCAATATTTCTGAGTATGAATCACAGAATCAATAAAGTTGGAAAAGACCTCTAGGTCATTGAGTCCAACCTTTGACTGAACACCGCCATGCTCACTAAATCATATCACAAAATGCCATGTCCACTTGTTTTTCAAATACTTCCAGGGATGGTGACTTCACCACTTCCCTGGGGAGCCTGTTCCAATGCCTAATCACCCTTTCTGTGAAAAAAAAAAAAATTACTAATAGTTTCCTAATAATGACATAATTAACATTTAGTCCTAAAACCTCTGAATCACAGAGATGTTTGGGCCTGTCCTAGGTGGAGACTAATCCCTTTCTGAACTGGAATAAGCCTTAAACCAGCAAACATGGGCTCTTGTGAAACTGCAGGGCTGCAGTGTCATCCCTGCTCCTTCCCTGCTTCCCTCTGCTGCAGAGCTCTGATTGCAGCAGCCCGACTTCGAGCACTGGCAAATGTCATCACTGACACTGCTGTGGTGGGTGCACACCATCATTATAATCTGTATGCATTTAGCCATCCCAGCATGATAAGAGAATGATTAGGAGAATAGTTAGAGACTAAATTAAAAACTCCCAGCAGTTTCCTGTGTGAAGGTACTAACTTACAGGCATATTTTTTCACAGCATTACTGAAAAATGCCATTAGTTATACCTGTGAATACATGTTAGATTTAAACCCCTGGTGAGAATTTTTATTAACATACAAATATGTTAGGGCTCTTATGCTGCTTAAAATGTAATTAACCATCTTCTGAAGATTAAGGGTGCACAATCATAAAAGAAGTGCACTCTTGTGCATTTAATTCTTCTAATCTGCTTTATGTTGATGTTAGTGTGGAAGAATAATCACTAGTTTGCCTAAATAGTTTGGGTTTGTGCTGTAGTATAGGATGCACTTCTAAACTTAAAATTTGGAGGATTACAGTGATGGAGGATGATGAAGTGCACAGAGAGATTAGTAAAAAAATGCTTCTTTTATTCTTTTGCTGCCGTTGCAAATGCCCTGCAGTGGTAAAGCTGTGTTTCTGACAGTTTCATTCAGCAGACAGAAAGGAGGAAGGGACAGGCACACCCAGTGAATGACAAAGATAAGAGCAATAAACTTTCAGTAGTCTCCTTAAGTACTCATTTAAACACATAATGTGTCATGTGGGGATTCAACAAGATTTTCTGAGAAGTATGTGGAAAATGAGCAGCCAGCAGAAGGCAGAGACTTTTGATTTGCTGGGTTGCAGCAAGAGAGCTGAGTTTGTGAAATGCACGCTGAAAAAATAAATTAATGATTTTATGTTGTCATTAAAACACACTATTGGAGTAGTCCATCCTCCCAAGGCTCCCAGTCCCCATGCAATGTCGATCAGGTTTATTTGAAAAGAGGTGAAAGCCTTCAGGGCCATGGAGTACTGCTCTTCAGGGGCACTTTTTTCCTAGCAACATGATCCATAAAATCATTAGGTAACTTAGAGAGCTTCACAGAAGCATTTTTTGTTCCACTTCTCTCTTAGCATGACTTCTAGCAAACTAAAAGGAGATAAAGAAAGAACAGTGAAAACTGTGGGATGAAGACATTTGCTGATAGTCATGACTGCATGACTACACACTGAACTTGTGTAATAAGTGCCCTGTTCCTAGCAGAGTCAGTGGGGTGGAAACTCCCATGGAAAACATGGGATGAAGAGCCCATGCCACTCCTGCTTTTGTAGAGGAATCAGAGGGGATAGAGACTGGCTGGTGTTCCATGAAGACCACCAAAGAAGGGAGCTTCCTCCTCACTCAAATAAGCAGTGGCTCTGCTTTCCGGTAGGAAAAGCAGCTTCCAATACCAATTTTAAAAACTGAAAACCAATTGCAAAATCATTCCATGCTTTTGGTTTTCAGGGTTCTTTTTAGGAATAATTTATGTTAGTGGGGTCCTTTTCCACTCAGCTCTTTGTGGGCCCAATAACACCTTGCAGCAGATTGCTGTGGCCGAGTGGACCCTGCTCCACTCAGACTGGTGACAGTGTGACCACAGGGAACGGTGACACAGAGCCCAAGAAGGGCTCCTTGGCTGCTTTGTGCTTGTTTTCATTATTTCCAAGTGAATGCAGAGGTATTATTGAAAGTTGCTTGTTTTCATTACAGCTTCCTTGTGACAGGTGTGACAAGCAGCACGACAGGTTGCTCTGGGCCCTTTGCCACGCCGAGCTCTTGAGGCAAAGCTGCTTTCTGTGATTCCCTAAAGGAAGCAGCTGCCAGGCTCCTTGTGGCCACCTGTGCTCAGGGACCAGCGTGCAGCCAGCCAGGAAAACCCTTTCTGTGGAGAGCACACAGAGCTTTTCTCCCTTGGTGCTGACAGGGAGCCACAGAAGCTGCTACCTGGAGAGCAATGGCAGGGGAAGCTCCTGCTTCCCGAGTCAAAACCTGGCACAACAGCATGGAAGTTCCCCTGGGTTTTCCATCAGGCCCACAGACTGGGATGTTGCACAAAGACCAGATTGCACTTCTAGTCTTTAGCTGGCTGTCTTTTTACAAAAATGCTGGGAAATAGGAAGGTTGTTAAAGCAAGAACAGCATTTCAGATCCAGTTGGTGCTTTGTCCCAGGCTGATATTCCCCACTGCCTGGGTGCAGACTCTGTCTCGACAGGTGCCAGAAGCACCAGCACAGAGCTCAAGGGTGCTGTCAGATCAGAGCAGGCTTCAGCCACATGCACATCCTGCCTTGAACCTGGGCTTTTCAGAGAGGCATTAAGTAGGTTAAATCTTAAAATCTTGCTTAAAATTGCAGAAGAGTTGAGTGCTCAATCCCCTCAGGATTTTTGAGCAGGTGGAATATATATATCCCAGCCACAGGAAAGGACACCAGATTCCCAGCTTGTTTAAAGACTGCTAGTGTGAACAACCTTGGACAAAGCTGAGAACCTGATTAATTCTGCTTGCCATTCAATCTTGCACTAAATAAGACATGAAGCTCCAGACACAAAACCAGCCATTCTTCTGTTCTAACAGTTTGCTGTCAACACAAGACAATAAAATATGAATATTTTAGATTCATCATGCAGACAAATAGGAAATAGGAGTTGTATTGTGCTTCACATGCATGGCTAACTCAGTAATGCTAATGTGATTATCTCACTGAACTTTTGTGCTGTCGCTTAGGGGTAACTTTGCCTTGCTTAGCTGGGGTACACATATTTGTTTCACACAGGCCTAATGCCTTTTTTAAGTTTGCAGAAGTAAGGAAGCCCTGATTTCCCTCATCTGTTACAAGGTAGTATTCTTTCTTGGCATTAAAGTCTTGGGCATAAAAATAATAAATTGATAGAGTTTTTGGTTCTAAGGGAAGTAAGGATGGTGGTTAGGAGAACTGCCATCTCAAACTTCCAGGCAGTAGATTTTTTCCTGTGTAAGGGATCAGTTCCCAGAGTCCCTTGGGAAGCAGTGCCAAGGAGTTCAGGAAGGGCAAAGGAGTTCAGGAAGGCTGGAGATTCTTCAAGAAGGAAATCTTAAAGGTGCAGGAGTAGGCTATCTCCAGATGCTGAAATCTGGCTGGGACTCAGGAAAAAATAAAAGCGTTCATGACCTTTTAAAGAAGGGGCAGGCAATTCAGGAGGACTACAGTGATACCATGAGGTTAACAGGGTGAAAATTAAAACTGAAATCAGAAAAATTAGAAAAACATCAGAAATAGAAAAATCTTAACTGAAACTTAATTTGGCTACTACAGTAAAGAGCAATAAAAGGTGTTTCTACAAGTACAAAAGGAGAGCTAAGGAGAATATTCATCTTTCATCAGATGCATGGGGAAGCAAAATGACAAAAGATGAGGAAAAGGCTGAGGTTCTTAATGTTTGGGGTTTTTTCTCAGTCTTTAATAGTAAGACCAATCGTTCTGTGGGTACCCAGATCCCAGAGCTGAAAGACAGGGATGGGGAAATGGTCAGTGACGTGCTACACCACTTAGGTAGACACAAATCTATGCAGTCAGATGGATCCAGTGCAGGAGGTGGCAGAAGAGCTCCCTGAGCCCCTCTCAATCATTTACCAGCACTCCCAGATAACCCAGGAGGCACAAGGTGACTGGAAATTAGCAAATGGTACATCCATCTACAAGAAGGGCTGGAAGGAGGATTGGGGAACTGCAAGAAAAGAAGAAGATCCCTGCTCAGCCAAGTCTTCCTTCTAATGGCCCTGACTGCCATTGCCTATGCCTGTGACCTTAGGTGATGCTCTTCCAAGGGGACCAGAGCTCATGGAGTACAGGACCTTCAAAAGGGGGGTCACAGGGGACTTTCTGGACTTGCTCCTTCAGCAGCCCAGAGTCTGACCTCCCCACATGCGTGGTCAAGGTTTTGCTGGTAACTGAATGGACATTTGACAGAGGTTAAGGGAATGATGGCTGTCTGTATGTCTGTCAGATAAAGGGAGAAGGTGATAAAGTGTTGGGAAGTGAGAGATTTGGCACGACATAAATGCTATGGGTTAAGGAGTGGATATTGTTCTGGTTTCAGCTGGGATACAGTTAATTTTTTGTCAGTAGCTGCTCCAGTGCTGTGTTTTGCATTCAGGATGACAATGGCATTGGTAACACACTGATGTTCTGCTTGGTGCTAAGGGTCATCTTTATTTAAAATCAAGGACTTTTTTGTGTCTCGTGTTCAGTGAGGAGGTACAAAAAACACAAACCCAAAAAGCTGGGAGGGAGGAGCACAGTTGAGACAGGTAACCTGAAGTGGCCAAAGGGGTATCCCATAGACTGTGATGGCCAGTGTATAAAATGGGGGAGTGACCAGGAAGGGGAGGCGATTGATGTTCAGGAAAGGGTCTGGCATCGGTCAGTGAGCGGTGATGAATTTAATTGCACATCACTCCTTCTTTATTTTTTTTCCAACTCTTTATTCTTATAAAGTCTTCTAATGTCTATCAATTTTNCCTTGTGATGTCACAGACACCAGCGACATCACAGCCCCGCCCTTCAGCCCCACCCCAACTCGGACCTTCACAATGGCCCCAAGAAACCGAAGCCCTGACACCCACAAAATGCAGACCCACTGCTCCAGATTGGGCCCCAGAGCCTCCCTTTACAAAGCAGGACAAAGCGCCCCCAAACCCTTGGCAAACATAAACTTTGG
>VZRX01006394.1:0-33756 GCA_013398075.1 Notiomystis cincta
GAAGGGAAGGGAAGGGAAGAAGACTTAAGCTTGTGTTTTGAAAGGAGGTCTATGGATGTGGTCCTCTGATGTTTGTGCACAGGTAGCAAACATTGAAAAGGTAAAATTCCAAACTCATTTCTGACGTACTGAGAGATGCTCACACAGCTTTCTAAGCGTAGGTTGCCCTTAGTTCATCAAATTCTCCCTGAAATGTTCTCCAAGGCTTAGACAACACTTCCTTTAAGCCAAAACTCAGAAGTCATTAAATCTTTATTGTGTCTTTTCCTGAAATTCTCTTCCTAGCCTGAAAAACTATTGCCTTTATTAGAATTTTTATGGACTCATGATGCATCCATCTGTGGGACAAATTGGAGTGAATAATTTTGGTTTTAAAGCACAAATTAGTTGGTACAGAAACTCTCCTTTACTGTCCCAATTATATTAACTGAGCCTGTAGGATAATGGCAGGAAATAAGTAGAGGATTTTTGTTCTGCTGAATGGGAATAAATGAACAATTTTCTGTGTGAAAACACAATTCATATTTGATGCTGGTCATCCTCTCATGAATGGCATTCAGATATATGCACAAAATATATGCACTGGCAAGTCAATAGTGTCAACCACTCCTAAACACTGGGTGAACTTGAACAGCTCAAATAGTCATCATACCCACTTTCAACTGTCGCAGTTTATAAAGGAAAACCACAAAATGTGATCATGTAAGAGCATTTTGCCTTGACTGGTTTTATACAATCCATGGGAGAGGCACTGCTTAAACTTTTCTTCCCAGCCAAATATTTTACTAAGTGTTTAAAATGAAGTTGTTGGGGAGAAAAAATACTACTACTTCAGAATATCCATATAAGCTTTGGTGTTTGTAGACTTTGCCACAGAGCTATATTAAAGCACACATTTACCTGAAACATGGAAGATAGCCAACCTTTTAAGGGAATACATAGTTAAGTAATTGGTTTTTCCTGTAAATAAACTCAGAGGACTGCAATAGCTCCTTTTGCAACTCTTAAAGAAGTTAGTAGCTTTGCAAACTTTTCTCCAGTGATTTGACTGCTTCAGCAATCTTGTTCATGTGATGATTTTTCTGAATTCTGCTTTATCTGATCCTAAATAGATCTTGATGGATGAAGAGTTTATGTATTTTCCATGCTTTTTCTCTTTAACATGGTTTTTAGCTGCTGATGGAAGTACAATGGTCACTTTAAGCTGTTACCTGTTCAAAGCACTTTTCCATTAAAAATTATTTCTACTCTGAAATACCTTAACCCCTCTGTGTAATCATAGGCAGAAGCCCCTGATTCAGAGCATAGATCTATCATCCTGCAGCAGTGAGGCACCTGTCTCAGATGAGACAAACTATAAAAGTCTACTGACTCAGTCAGAAAAAATATTTTGCAACTGGCTTTTTGTCTTTTCATTCTTGTGAACAAGAGAGACATTTTTTGTTAGTGTGAGGTCAACTGAAATCATACCAAAATGTAGAAAACAAAATGTTTCTACTGGACATCTCAAAATAAAAATGGGATTTCAAAAAGCTCCTGTAGTACCCCTATGGATGGCATCACATGGATACTGTTCTGTAGCTTTTTATAGCGTGAAGCGTAGGAGTTATGGAATATGTATGCTTTTAGTAGCCCATTGCCAGGAAGAAACACTGTACAGTAGAACTTGGAATAAACCCAAATAAAATTTCTTCAAGAAGTCACACATAAAAAAAAAATGTCATTAATCTCTCCAAAATTATCATGTATTGATTCATAGTATAAATGCAATTTTCTACATGCACATATAAGCTTAGTATAAAATTCTAGGGTGAAAGTTTACCATTTTACGAACTGGTCTCTTTTGTACTGGTATAATAAACTAGACCTCACAGAAATGTGACTCTTTCCAGTTGAAAATTCTGAAAAAAATTTGAGCTTTTTGTTTTTTAATTTGAACACAAGAGCGATTCTACCTAGTGTAATAAAATGTAAGGGAAGCATAAGACCATTCCAGTGCTGAGCTACTGAACTCGTTCCATGCACAAACTATTAACTAAATTAAAGGCATCTGAAATTCTTGAAACCAGTATAAGAAAAAAAACCACTCTATTTTAAGAAGATTTTCAAAATGTAATAGATTCTAAACTTTGTGCTAAATCCGCTGAATCACCTCATCTTTTTATCACTTTCTCAAAGAATCATATTTTAACTGCTTATGTTTCTGTGTGAGCTTGTATCATTTCCCTTTAAGACAATGACTGGTGCTGATTTCTGACCTCACTGACATGGAAATAGCTCAGTTTTCTTCAAGTTACTTTTGATCCACAGAGCTCATCCTTTAACATATTCTAGAAAGCATTCATGAAACTGCACTGACTGAATGACTGTTTCCATAACCATGTTCTTTTTTTAAGTAAGGTTGGGGTCTTTCTCAACCTATGCTCTCCTATACATAACTTCAGCTCAAATCACATATTTAGGGCCATTTTATAATTGTTTGAGCAGTGACAGATTGGTACTGGCACATATCAATACTGTCTGAAAAGGACCTGGTAGAAGAAGCTTCAACAATGGTTCTGCATTCTGCTCATTGTCGGGAGCTCAGCATCACTCTGAGCACGGGTCACAATCCCAGTCAGTAACAAACCCTGCATAAATATGGAGATTGAACAAGGAGCAACAACCCTCCTTGAGAAAAAGGGCACTCTTCTCTGGATAGGCAGCACCAGCAACACTGAATGACAAAAATTAACTCAGAAGGGATGAAGCACCGGATGATTGTGTCACAGGAAGGAGAGTCAGAGCGCTGCGTCAGCTTCTGCATGTAGGTGTCGGAGCTGTTGTTACAGAGAGAGAAGTGAGGTCAGAGATGGCTCTGTCGTAGCAGAGGATGACTAAGATGAGTAGGGGAGGAGCTCCCCGTCGCAGATGGCTCAGCAGAGAATAAGGACAGCAAGTTTTGATGTTCCTGTGCGGTGTCGCATCTTCTGCGGAAGAGAAAACCTAGCAACTCGTGGCAGGAGTCAGTAGGAAATGAATGGAGGGAGGTGTCTGTGGCGTGTGGGAGGTTATGTGAGGAGCTGTGGGGGAACGAGGATAAAGGAGTCTGAGGCAAGCAACGTGAGTCACAGCACCCACCACGAAGAACGTGAAAAGGCAGTAAGCAAGCCTAAGACTACACATGAATATTCACAGGGAGGAGGTGGGAGAAAGAAGCTGAATGACTAAACTACAAGCGTTTAAGATTTGCCAAATGCAGTGTGCCGTGCCTCAGCCCGAGAATTTTATTTTTTGTCATGAGTTTCAACACCCAGTATCTTAATCTGCCAGCAACTTTCACAGCTGCACGACACTCTCATAAGGGCTGCCTGGAGCATGCCCGTGGAAGCATTTCCCCATTTTATTCACTGCACAGCTCCTTCTGAGTGTTCTCCAACATTGTTCCCATCTGGTGTGTCTGGGAACAGGCTTACTTACAACAGAGATGCAGTGGTTGGATGGCAAAACGATCATGTGAGAAAATACCTCCCTTTTGGTAACATGGTCAGCAGACTGTGATTGCCAGGTATGTCCTCACTCACCTGGCAAGAGGCCCTTAGTGGGCCAAACAGCTTAGAGGATCAAAAATGGTTTTTATTAAAGTTTTGGGGGCTTTTACCATCCTGGTGCTTATTCCTCATCTCAACCAGATGGATGGAAGGTGAAAGCTGTTACAATCTGAATGTTACTGTTGAAGAGGGTTTTGTGAAATGAGCTGGGGCACTCAGCCAAGCTCCAAGTGAAAATGTGTCAGCAGTGCAATTGACACCTGAGCTGTTAATCTTAGTTGCCAGTGACTGCAGTGTATTCTGCATCATGGTGTTCTTTCTGCTGTAAAGAAATTTCTGCTGCACAAAAGACTTGTGTACAGAAATCCACAGTTTTCACTGATTTTATTCAAAATCAGAATTTAAATAATAAACATCTGTATAGGAATTGCATTTGCTGCAATATGTAGAACAGAAACTCAACATACCATTTGTTTTTACCAGCAAGTAGAGAGAACCATACCTCCATATTGGGTAACTTTGCTGAAGCATGCAATCATTATTCCTAAATCACTTATTTAAAAACTGGCACACTAATCTTTAACAGAATTAGGCATAATGCTACAGTCCCAGAATCAGGCAGCTGGATGCTTTTCTTTGTACAGGAGTCAGATGTACTCCACTGAATTTACTATGTGAATTGTTACTTAGAGCAGGAATGTGTCACAAGTAATTTGACAGACACCATCCAGCACTAAAACCATGATGTAATGAAGAATCAGGCCAAATATTTCTGGCCAGACCAATTTTACACAATTATTTTGAAATCTTCAGAAAGAAAAAAAAAATGTTTGGGACCAAAACCTGATAGGACTGAATGCAAGAGAACACCCAATTCTGTTCATTAAGCTAACATATTTCTGTGGGATTGTATATCATATGTTCTATGCTGACATAATTTTGGCCAGTTTTTAAAGTATATTAGCCTGTCCAGTCATAATTTAGGGATTATCTCAAAACTATTAGGTGTTCATATTTATTTCATCTTATTTGTCAAGACCATTATTTGTTGGTTAAACTTACAAGCCTATTCAGTACCTAAAATTCACATATCTGTAATAAATGTAATTAGTATACAAGGGAAATGTTTTAATCAAGACAGCCAGCGGTATATCACTCCTTTATTGATATCTTGCTATTAATAGCTCTGTTAACAGCTCCAGCTGTCAGAGACATTGAGGTTTCCACAAAGTGAATCTATTTTCAGAGATTTAGCAGCATTTATCTGAAATGCCATTCAGTCGGAGCAAGGCTGCAGAGCAGGTGGGTCCCACACCTCTGCTCCCCTTTCCTTCTGATTCTGCTTTGTGTATCCTTGACTGCCCTCATACAAGGGCTTCCCTCACATGGAAGCCAGAGTGTTGGGGAGGGCTGACACGCACTCACATCTTACTCTGATACGAATCTGGGATGTAGCCAAAGTGACCTTGGAGCTGGGACTCATTCCCAGTTCCTCAGTACAGGCACAGTCCCTGTTAGCTTTCCCTTAGATTCTTTGGTTTAATCTTATTTTTCTCATTCTTCCACAGATTTCCTGCTTCATTAAGACATTTTCCCAAATTGTTTCCGGCATATTCATTGTCCCTTGTGGTAATCTACTCTAACACTTTATTTTTTCAACTGCTCAGACTTGACTGCACGTTGCCATTTGATACAAGGTGGGATATAGATGGGTTCTTTCTCCTGTATGTGTGAGTTTGATAGCTGTTCTTTCATGTGGATTCCTCTGAGAGTCACTCTGATTTTTCAAGAGTAAATCACACTCTGCATAATGATCATAGCAGTCTATTTGGAGAACTTCAGCATGATTGAGTGCATTTCTAAGTTCTCAGTCCTGCCATTAAGCTCCTTACCCTTCTTTCTCCTTCCTCCAGGGGTCCTTCCTCTCCTGGACCCTTTCCATTTGTTCACCTACACTTTTTCAGAACTTTCATAATCCTTATCAGAGGAGGATATTTGGGAGTTGAGAATGTATTACTCTGTACCATGTACAAAATACACACTGGTGGTTTGTTCACCAAGGGAATTAATTTGGAAAGCCAGAATGAGCTTCCTACCAGGATGGATCCTAGAATAGCATTTTCTTTTCAGTAAAAATCTCACCAGTGCGTATTACAGTAAAATCTTAACCACTCTGTTTATGCTCACCACAAATTTTAGTTAGGTTCCTTTTTATTTTCAGTGAAACCTGTGTCAGTATGATTTTCACATTCTCCAAAAAATGCATTGCAGGAATATTCAAGGTAGAATTTAGGCAACATAGTGTATTTTGCAGGGCACAAATAGTGCAATTACACACCCTCCCCCATATAAGCATACACACATGCACAGAGACACACTGCCTGTAACTACACACCAACATTATTGACTCCATAAACTCTGGGCCAAGAATAGCTGACACAGAAGGAAATGAGGCATAAAAAGTTCTCTGGTAGTACTCCAGTATTGCAAAGAGAGCTACTGCTGTCTCCTCTCTGATTCCCCCAAAGGTGCCTGTGTTTTTCCAGATTATTTTAGTGAGTAGCAATAGCACACACCTTGTTGGATTGCCCTTAGGCATTAGCTTTGTCACAGAGGTTACTCTTCAACATCAGAACTTCTTGAGGGAGTCCCTTGCCTGGTTTCATCAGAACCCCCTCCACAGCTCCAGCTTTTTAAGGAAGACATTATTTATAGATATGTGGTCACGAGGCCTCAGACCCCACTGAAAGAAATTAGACACAGCAGCAAACCACTTGTAACACTGGTTTTCTGATAGCTAACTCAGATTGCAATGTGAAGACATAAGGCATACAAGATGCATGTCTGGTGGGTAAGACCCTGCCATCTTCAGGGTATTTCAAGATTGAGAAAATATGAAGACCCTCCTGAACCCTCAAATAAAGATATTATGTTTGCTAACATGAAAATAATACAAATAAGAATAAATTTCTATTGATTTTCTTGTGTAACAAGTTCTGTACTTGTAATTTTCAGTCCATTCAAACAACAGAGTCATTCTTAGCCTAATACCTGTAAAATAGATTTTGCATATCAAGGCTACATTGATCACAGAATTAAACAACCTGGTTTACTGGAAGGTGTCCCTATCCATGAGGAATTGGAACTGGATGATCTTGAAGGTCTCTTCCAACCCATATCATTCTATGAGTCTATGAGTCTACAAATGTGAGGGTTTAAAAAAAAAAAAAGAGGAAAACAGGAAGATCTTATGGAATTTCCAAAGACTTTTGCAAAATATGACTGGATGACTCAGGTAAAATTAAGAGAAATAGGTTTTCAATAAAAGAGAGAACAAATAAAAAGAAATATGAAAATTAACTGCCAGGTCATGAAGAAAAAAATAGATGGTGGATGGTGTCTTGAATGTCTTTCCTGCTTCCTCCAACAACATTTTACATACGCAGTAGGGAAATAGCCTGGCTAGAGTAAAATGATTTCCAATAAGACCCTTGGGACAGCCCTTAGGACCCTCCAGATCTCATTGCTGACAATTTTTTACCACCCTGGTGTTCAAGTAGCCTAACAGAGGGAAATGTTTGTTCACGCAACTCTGAAGCATTTCTTGGCTGTAAGTTATTGAGTTAAATCTCCCTCATCCTTTAATTTACACTCTTATTGTTTGCAGTTCTCAGNCAGGAAGATCTTATGGAATTTCCAAAGACTTTTGCAAAATATGACTGGATGACTCAGGTAAAATTAAGAGAAATAGGTTTTCAATAAAAGAGAGAACAAATAAAAAGAAATATGAAAATTAACTGCCAGGTCATGAAGAAAAAAATAGATGGTGGATGGTGTCTTGAATGTCTTTCCTGCTTCCTCCAACAACATTTTACATACGCAGTAGGGAAATAGCCTGGCTAGAGTAAAATGATTTCCAATAAGACCCTTGGGACAGCCCTTAGGACCCTCCAGATCTCATTGCTGACAATTTTTTACCACCCTGGTGTTCAAGTAGCCTAACAGAGGGAAATGTTTGTTCACGCAACTCTGAAGCATTTCTTGGCTGTAAGTTATTGAGTTAAATCTCCCTCATCCTTTAATTTACACTCTTATTGTTTGCAGTTCTCAGTGTTCTAAATGTTCTAAATGTTCTCAATGTTTGCAGCTTTGGCACTGCTTGTACCAATTGCACCATAAGAACAATAAAGTCGTGTTTTGTGAAATTATAGGGCACTTTTATTTTTGTCTATCAGCTAAGGCCCTGCTGTAGTATCCACAAACCACACAGAGCAAATACCTGCCTGATGGCAAACCCTTCCCTCCTGCAAACCCAGGTGCTGAAATAATCTGTGCCTTTCAATCTAAAGATCCTTAACATTCAGAATTTGTGAGAGCACACAGGTAAAATGCCTACTTGTAGAGGATGCCTCTTCTACAGCCAAAAATATCTTCAAAGCACAGCAAAAACCAAAAATTCCCACTCTTCCTCAAAACAGGTGTAAAATATAATCTTCATGCTGAGTTCTGGCAGCAAAAACAGTGTTCAGGATGTCTTGATAGCTTCTATTCCCCTGCTTGCAGATTTTTGGCATACTTTCCTTCCCTTATTCTCACAGCTGTTGTGTAGAAAACAAACAGTAGTCATTTGAAAATTGTGTTATTCAGCTATCTCAGGGCTAATGTCTGCCATCTACTCCTGAATTTCTTAAAGGTGTGCTTCAGTCTCATGCCACCTCTGCCTAGCCTGAAGATGGAAGCAACTCTTTCCTAGTTCTTCACCTACAGCTATGGATGGTAAAGAGGGTTTCCTAGGTAAAGAAATAAAAGAATGATAACAATTATGTTCACATCTTTAACCACACAAAGCAAATCATTTTGTTCTCACTGGATTCCTAGAAAGTCTGCTGCTATCTTATTATTAGGAAGTTTTCTTGTTCATCCAAGGTTCACATTAGTAAGTCTACCTATTGGGTCATACAGAAAACAGGGAATAAACCCTCTATTCCACTCTGTGGAAAGCAGAAATAAAGTCCTTGTTTTTCCTGTCAGACAGTGAAAAACACTAGTCATGCAAAGTCATCAAGAATTCCCTGAGAACATGCAGACTTCACAGCCTTTTTAATAGTGTTGCACATGCTCATCTGAACAGGCCCCTGATTATTATTGTGGGCTGCAAGTTTCCACGTGGAGAATTAATCTTTTAATGGTGAATGGAGATGCTACTACCTGGTGACAGAGTTGAGAATGCAGAGAGCTTACTAATGATTTTTGATTGTTTAGGGATATGAAACAAACAAACAAACAAAAAAATATAAATAAGCTTGCTGCAGAAATGAACCACAAGGGTGTGGGAGAACAATTATGCAACTTTCTAAAGAGTATTGCCATTCTGTTTTGGCTGATTTCCTCTAATTTCTAGCAGATCATGTACCTTGGAAGCAATTCCACAGGGCTGAGGGTGAGAAGTATCAATGTACCTACTTCAAATGCTGAAATCATGCTTTGGAAGAATTCGTAATATGAGGAAGCAGCGGCCTAAAGTGAACGAGAGCCAGGTACTTCTCTGAAACAACTGATTCATGACAGTTTGTTCAAAATTGTTACTTTAAAGAATCTCTGTGAAACATAAATCTCTTTGTGCTGTCAATTTCAAGAACAGAACGGGAATTATATTTTCATGAGCAAATCTACATATTTTCCAGAGAATACCCACAGTGCATCTGATTTTTAACTTCTTTGGAATTTGCATAGACTTCTATGTGGTTTGATGGTCGAAACACAAGCATCTGATGGCACTTGAGGTATCCAAGGTAGTCGTGCCCAGCCCCCTGCATGGTCTGCCAGATCAGATTGAGATGGGAATTTCACAGGCCTTGTAGCTTCCATCCCCAAATGGCACTCTATCCTATGTTTAGGACCTTGCCAGATTGCCAGGTTTAGAAAAAGAAGGTACAGAACACAAAAAAGTCACATATTTTTGTTTAGTCTTCTATTTATATTTTAAGGAAATAGGGTAGAGAAGAAACACATTCAGAATCTTTACTGTATTTAATTTTTTTTTAAAAAGCACCAATACCCAGCCTGCTTACCATTAAATAAAGAGCTGATAACAACAGAAATTATTATGCCAGTAGGGTATCATCAAGCCTGAAGG
This sequence comes from Notiomystis cincta, assembly GCA_013398075.1. Classification (NCBI taxonomy): domain Eukaryota; kingdom Metazoa; phylum Chordata; class Aves; order Passeriformes; family Notiomystidae; genus Notiomystis; species Notiomystis cincta. The sequence goes on from VZRX01006394.1 coordinate 9,667, forward strand.
CTATTTCTGATGCTACTAAAGTGTCAAGAGCCACCTTTGCCCTGAAAGGCACCCGCTTTCAGTTTGAGATTGTTTTAATCCTTCTGGAACATGCCAGCATAGTGCTCCATGGGAATAAAACATTTGCTTCGTTTCTGCCTAAAGGTGAGATTGAAACCATTTGTTTTTAAACCTCATGCTGTCATTTATAATTAATGGTATGACCCTGACTACAGAGCTTGAAAGGAGTATATAAATTTTCAACTGCAGTTCTCGTTTTTTTGTTTGGCAACTAGCCAGTTTCTTAAGCTTTTATCTTTGAATACAAAAGGTTATTTCTAGAGATTGAGTGCTTCATTTATTTTGAGTCCTTTTATTATTTTCATCTGCTAGGAACAGCAGTGGATAGACTTTTGCTATTTCAAGCTGTTTGTTAAGCCAGTATCACCCAAATCAGAGTAGGGAGATCAGTTTTTCTTCAAGAAGAATGCACAACAGCAGCTCTTCTACCATCTTACATTTTTTCTTTTAAACAGTTGGCCTGGCAAAGCATTGCCATTTTGCCAGGAAAGCAAAGGGACATTTCTTTCATGGTAGATGTACCAGCACACCAAAACAATAGCCTTGTCACTCTGAAAGTCACAGATCTAAAGGAAATTAAGGCCCTGTACATACCGTAAATATGAGCTATGCAATTAAAGTAACACTTGGTGGTTGGAAGGAATTGCCCTGTAATTAGATTATTGTAATATGTGTTTGAACATGCTGAACTGAGTTGAAAAAAAATTACACATGGGGCACAAGCCTATGTTCATGGAAATCACTGGAAATTTAGCTACCCATCTCCCTGGATGGCAGAATTGATCCTTACTATTTACATTTTGTTTACAAATATGATATTGTCCACAAAATATTGCATCTATTTCTTGAAATCAGCATTCTCTCAAGTGGAACAGGATCCCTCAATACTCCCAGATGGTAAGCTATTAACACAAGAAGCTATTTTTTGCTCTGTGGTTCATTCCTCTCTCTCTGTAAACGTAGATGTCACAAAGGGGAAAGATGTGGACTTGTGTTCTTAGAGTGCATTGTTGTTCCCTGTGCCCAGCTGGTAGACTTGTGATTTAAAAGAACAGGAATGAGTTCAAATCACAGTTACCTGACTGAAGCAGCAGCATGTAAAGTCAGGATCACATTGCCCTGAGCACGGCCTTTTCCCCCAATTCACAAAAAATGGCACCACCAGCTACAACTGCTAGAAAACAAGGCAGAAGTTATGGGCAAAATTAATATCTCATATTCATTTTCTTTTGGAGGACTCCATTATAATTTTAAGGTACAATTCATTTCTGAGGAATATAAAGTCACTGAAGACACCAGAAAGGACCTTATTTCCCACATGGAAAAAACATATGGGAGATGAGTGGTTTGAACTAGACACTTGTATTAAACACCTAGAATTGTAAATTAGGGCAAAATGCTGAGGTCTCAGTGAAAGTGAAAGACCTGATTGTCTTTAGACTCATCTTGCATCTTGCTCGTAAAAAGATGAAACAGACTGCAGAGAGGAAGGCAGTTTTGTTTTTTCCATCTCTGTGTATGCCAATCACTGCATTTGTACAAGACCACACAGATCCCAGTAAGGTAGCAGAAATACTTCCACAGACCCCCTGATTTTGCCGTGTTGGCTTTTCTTCCCAAAGGCCTTCCAAACCAGCAATTTCTCTTTTCATTCTTGAAACAGAACAATGGGATAGCTGTTTCCTTCCATAAAGAAGGATGTGATTGCTGTGTCTTCACCAGCAAGGAAGGTCTTATCTCTATTTCAACAAGAATTCAGTTGAGAATCATGAGCCTTTACAGACATATCCCAGGAAATATATGACAGAAGTATAAACTTTTTAAATTAATGTCATGAGAGGGGAAAAACTAAGCCCTCATTTATTAAAATAAAGATACAGTGAGAGTGATCTTAAATGTCATGCTTAGGTCTTTTCAACTGCTCTTAATTTGACAGAAATAAATTAATGTAATTCTCTAATTTTCATGTAGCCCAAGGGCCTTCCAACTCACTACTAAGCTTGAAAAGATACACAAAATTTTGCTATTATCTTGGTTGCCTTAGGGAAAAATAGTAAAGAGGAAATAATTAGTTAATATACGTGTGTGCACGTCATTAGATGTTTAGTGTGATATGTAAACTCTGTCTCCTAATTCCATCAGAGAACAAAACAATGTTCAAAGATAAACATGTAGGGCCAGAAGTTACACATAATTTCTTTCTTTCTTAGAGATCCAAGTTTTGATGTGTTTTGAAAGTAAAGACTACATGTATTTTCCTAGCGTTTTATGCCTATTACCCCAAAATATCACTTTTATCAGTAGACTCATGTTTTCACAAATTTATTAGCTTTTTTCTTATGGACTTATGTCTTCTTATGATTAATAAGACAAAAAAGATAGGAAAAAGAATCAAGTCCCGTGAAACAGAAAACAAATTATGTGGAATGTATTTTCTCTCTCTTATGTGGAAACCAAACAACTAAGTACTGAAAGTTGAGATTGAAGTATGATCCAAACAACAGCACTGTTCAGTAACTTAGAGTCATTTAAATCCGAAAGTGGAGATAGGACTCTTTCCAATTATATACTGGGACAAAAAAAATCATGTAAGGTTGAAAGTTATATCTGAAGAAAAAGAAAGAAAATAAAACATGTTACCAACGCCTTTTTGTATTTCAAAACACTAGGATTTAGATGTGTGTTTATTAAATCACCATCCCAGGTTCATTTTGAGGAGTTCTTACAATACATTCATTATTTTTACTCATGGAAATCCCTTAATGATTTCCCAGGTCTGTACAAATTGCTGTAGAGAGGAACATCTAGTCAATGAAACCACTTCATTTTGCCAAGTATTTGGTAGTCAACCTTGAAAACAAAGTGTTTAGTTTGGTGCTCTCTTTGCAAGATGTCATCTGATGGATTCCCTCTCAAATCAGGGTGTGCTTTGGTGGTCAAGGTTAACTTTCTCTTCACTTGCAATTCATTGGCTTTGCCAGTTGTTAGTGTTCATTAAATTTTTTTTTCAACACAGGAAAGAGAGTTATAGTTTTATCCCAACAGAAGCCCTGTCTGCCTTTCCAAGGACTGATGCTCCTGCTTTCTGAGCAATGGGAGCCTTTTGCAGGCTTTGCATCACAGATTCAAGCTCAGGGTCATTCTTTTCAGAATATCCCTAGCTTGCTCAGGCTCTTCTCAGGATGATATTTTCTTGCTTTTTCTGCAGATATGAAGGAGGAACAAACAGGTAAGAGAGGGAGTTGTATATTAAAAAGAAGGGCTGTCACAGGAGAATGAGGGAAGACAAAAAGGTAGGGGAGAAGAGATGATAAAACAAAGCAAATAGCCAAAATTTAAAGTAATAAGTGTGTTTTTCATTGGGCTAACTCTACATTGACTTACTACTGTCAACTAAATAAGCAGTTGACAAAATATCTACATATATTCTTCTAAAAAATGTAAAACTCTTGAATTTGCTTCTGACACACCATAGTTATATTTCCTCTTTTTTTTTTTCTTTTCTTTTTTCTAATTAGGCTGGAGGATGGGGTTTAGGAAAGCAAGTTGTAATTACTCCACCAGATTAATTTTCTTATAGATCAAGTCTTTTCTCAGCAGAATGAAATATAGTCATGATATCTCATCACAGTCTCTATCCCTATCACAGTGAATAATCTCATTATACTCTGTACCCAATTTCCTTTCATGACAGATCCTCAGCTTATGCCTCTTGGTATAATTCTCTGGAAGGATCAGACCTATGTCTATATTAGATTTGTAAGTGTCCTATAGAAGAAATAGCTACAGATTTATAGCACCTTGAAGTAGGTATTATGATTTTAAAGCATTAAAAAATGTAACACATTTCATTGTAGTTTCACATATATCAGAGCAATGTAATTTCTATCACTTCATGTAAGTCCATTTTGATTAACATCAATACAAATTAAATGAAAATCAGACCAACACTTGTAGATACGTGGGTCTTCAGGTGTATTGGCCATTTTACTGCTGTGCTCAAATGTTTTTACATACAGCATGTTGTACATTTATATTTGAGGATCTCAATGCACTTTATGAAGACTAATGGATGATATTTCACAACAAGTGTATCAAGTAAGGATTACTGCTACTGTTATTTTTCATCTATTGAAGGTTACAGTGGATTTAGGTCTATTGATTTGTGTGATGTATGGCTTTTTGTGTTGAGCTCAGAAATGGAATGGGTGCCTTTGTTGCCAGCTGATGTGGTTTTAGGAGTAGCAAAAAGGCATTCCGTATTTTCATTTCTCTTTTCTATGTTTAAACAAGAAACACTGGTGACATGCTCCTTTCCTATGGACATGAGAATACCATAGAAACACTAGGAATTGTTTTTTAATGTCTTTCTTTTATACCTAATTTCTACCACCCCTCCCATGATATCTGCATTCTTCCCTTGTTTTTCTGTTACCTCTCACACAGTATCCACAGCATCTGAACATGCCTCAGCAGCAGCACATGACTGTACCTCTCCCTGGCTACCAAGAGCATCATCCACATTAGAGTTACAGTCCTTGTCAGCCTGAAGACAGGAAGCAGAGGAATTTTTTCCCAACTCCTCTACGGATCTTGTAGTGGTTTGACAATGAGGCATCAAGTTCAGTAATATATCTGTATTAAATGGGCACTGACAGATGTGCAGGACCAAAGCTTACCATAATGGTAGTTGTGGAAACATCATCTGTCAGCTGTGAGCACAATTCCCAGTTTCCCCTTAAGCACAATGATTTCAGCTGGCCTGATGCACATGTCAAAGCCAGCAGCTGTTGAAAACATGACACTATTTCCTTCACAGCTCTTTCCTTTGTAAATGAATAGGTTCAGCATGCTATTGCTTCCATCAGGGAAGGGATGACAAGTCAGCTCAGGTTGTATCACAGCTTTAGTGTTAGCCTGACCCTCTGCTCAGAGTCATCTTAAGGCATCAGCCAACGCCCGAGCCCACACACTGCGACTGATGATGCAACACACACAAGGTATGGTCAGACTTCACATGGCAATTTCTTGCAATGGAGACTGACTTCTCATATCTGCATGGAGTTTGTAACAAATCTAGCACACTAAGCCCTTGAAAATGCAGTAGGAGAGTTGTCTCCATGCAGAATCAAGTTTCTTTTTGTTGTATTGACCATGGCTGGCAGTAAAGCCATACACGGACGCTTGTTTGCACCTCCTTTTTCCCAGTGGGATGAGGAAGAAAACTGGAAAAACCAAAGCAGGAAATCTTGTGGGCTGAGATGAAGAAATAAATGGAGGAAAGAGGGGTAGAAATAGGTGATGCAAAGGCAATTGCTCACTGCCTTCTCCAAGCAGATCAAAGCTCAGCCAGCTCTGAGCAGTGACTGCACCCCACACCAACCACTCTCCTCTCCACGGCTTTTATGGCTGAGCACAGGGTTTATAGCATGGAGTATCCCTTCAGTCGATTCAGGTCAGCTGTCCTGGCTGCCTTTCTTCCCAGTTTGTGCACATCCCCAGCTCCCTGTGGGGGCAGGGTGGGAAAAAGACAAGTTTTGATGCCATGCATGAACTGCTCAGCAACAGCTAAAATGTTGGTGTGTTAGTCGTACTTTTTAGACACAAATCCCAAACACAGCACCATATGGGCTGCTGTGAGGAAAACTGGCTCCACCCCAGACAGACCCAGCACACTGGGCTATTGAAAAAAAAAAATCATGCATGCAATAAATTAACAATAACAAACAAAGATAATAGTCGGAAATATCTTCACTCTTGCCCAAGGAAACAGGCACCTACATAATCACCATTTGCACTAGATCTCAAAGCAGTTTTTTCTGTAATACCAGCACACACCTAAACTATTGATCCTATCTTAATTTTGTGCCACATTTCACTTGAACTTTCATTGTCTTTTGAGTAACAACCTGAAAAGCTCTTCATCCTTGTTTCTTAGTCCCACTAAGATGGTTAGCTTTTTTTTCTTGTTACATTGTTACCTTTTCTGGAATTTCATTATATAAGAAATTGCTTGCTGGTTATTAGGAATCTAATGTTTTTTAAGACAAGAGGGAATAAATATACTACATCTGGTAACAAATACATCGGAGCAAAATTTAGCTTCTGATGATTTAACCACATATGTTAAAATAACATCCCAGTTTAGAGAATGAAGCTTTAAATATTTTGACCATATTACAGATTAGCTCCTCCGTGCAGTGGTTTGGGACATCAGTGTCATTTACCTGGTGGCCCAACAATGTACCCCAACATATCACAATAGTTTATCTGTATGATCCCACTGCCAATACCAGGACTTTTTAGGTTAAGGGATTCCATTATAAGACAGAAGCAGGGAAAATTTGACTTACCTCTCCAGAGTATTAGTTTGTCTTCAGATAAATAGGAAACTAAATTCCATAGAGCTGTCAACTCAGTAAATTCTACCACTAAAATAACTGAGTATTTCCTGAACCCATTTAAGTTTGAATATGATTCATTAATCCTTTTCCCAAGTCCTTCCGTTTGCCATTTCCTTAGTTTTGTGGGAGTTTGGGGAGAAAAAGCAAATGCTGTGCTTGCAGTTCTATTAACCTTTTCTATATATTCCCTCAAAAGGAGTGCCCTTTGTGAATTCACCAAAGGCTTCATGACCCCAGGGAAGAATGGATGGTACCTTATTTATGGAAGTCTAGAGAATTCATTAGTCTGTGCCATTTTCACAAGGTCTAACCCAAATATTCTTTTTCACAATGTGAGGAATTCAGAGAACTATCAAGCAGCAGAAGACTTCTAAAAGTTTATATTTTCAAGGGCAAGAGACACTCTTGGGGAGCAGTCACTGGCAAAACTCTTTGTGCCAAGAACTCCAATGTTCACACAGTCAACAGCAATGGAAAGCAATGAGGCTTGAGACAAGGAGCTGCTTGTTCCACCACCTTCACAAAATTTAATATGACATTCCAGGAAAATGTGTTTATTAGTGCCTAGTGCTTCCCATACCTAGACAATGTGTCTGATGACAGTGACTTTTGTTTGACAGTAGGATTGTTTCTATCAGCCTAATTCAAGCCTTTATAGGTAATAGAGATAGTTTTCTTAACAGTTCCACATATTATTGGTGTTATAATTTAATTTGTACATTGCAGCTACAGTCCAACCAATGGTGCTCTGGACATGCAGCCAAGTTCTCAAAATCTCATTAAAAAGCTTGGCATTTTGACTTTCAGACCATTTGCAAGATGAAAATGATTCTTGTGATTTATATATTGGTGAGGATACCTGTTTGAATCATTTGATTAAGATTCTTGAATAACAGAGTAGTTTAGTGTATTTTCTAACACTCCTCTTGACTATTATGGGACTTTCATGGCCATAAAAATTCACCTTGCGAATCCTCATGGAAAGAACTTTTTCTTGCTTCTTTTTAGGGACATGGTTTCATCACAGTTTTTACAATATGTAAAACTAGTCTTAGAAGGGAGTGATGGATTTTGGGTGCAATTTTCCAAGGAGACTAGTTCCCAGGATATTTTATTGCAAGATTCACAGTAAATAGCATTTTTCCAAAGTTGCAGCTGCTGGAATGGAGACCTATAGGACTGCATAAGAATCTCAGCTTTCATTTTAAATAAGTGACTTCCTAGAAATCATGATTACTGACAAAATGTGAAACTGGAACCATTTTACTTCTCAAGACTTACAGAAACAAAAGAAAATACAAAGAATGAGGCATTCATTTGTTTGAATTTTCAGCTATTTAATCCTCCCTATTACTTTTTTCAAGGATGACTCATGATTTTGAACTTGCACAATTGGTAACACTTATTTTCAAAACTAGAGTTCTGAATATCCGAAGTTATTTAGACACCACATTTATACACATTCAGTCTCAACGGGTTTTTTTGTATCTGGGTTACCTTGGCAAAATTCCTGGTTTTGCTATTAATTTACATGGAAGATTTCAGAGTAGTCTGAAAACACTGAAACCTTAGGACACTCCTGTGCTGTTTTGTCAGTTGATTCATTTTTAACCCCTGAATCCTCTATCCAAGTACTTACCTATGGGAAGAGTCACAGATCAAAGGGTCGTTGTACTCTGAGAAAATTGACACCCTTTGATCATCTGGCAGTTGTTTTTCTCAGGCAGTGCAGGCCATCCTCCCCCTCTCCTACATTCCTCCTCACACACATGCAGCTTATTCCAAGCAGATGTTAGCTAGTGCATCTGCCACTTTGATTCTCAAATGACATTCAGAACCATATCTGCTCTCTATGAGCTCGCCACCTTTGAGGCTTTCTTCATGTTCACTTCTTCCTACTGTGTGTTTTCATCCTTGTCCACTTCCTATATCCCACACGTCTCCAACTCGTCCTTTTGCTTTCCTTCTTTACCTTCCTCTCTTCTGTATCTTTTCTAAACTGCTGTCTTTTTTTCCACTCCCTATTTATTCTCATTTAAGAAAACGCTGAGCAAGAAGGCAGCTTAACATTTGGTAATTGTAGATAAGGACAGAGAGATTAAGTGATTTGCCCAAGGCCACACAGAAATTCTGTGGCAAAAAGGTGAATTGATTTTAGGTCTCTATGACTCAACGGACTCATAAAAGAAGTCTTATTTGAAGGATATATTTTAAACATCAAATCAAGGTTTGAGTCCAAATGAAAACAGCTCCAATTACAGGGCTGCTTTTATCTGCAGTTTCATCTGAGCACTCGTAGGCACACGGGCTGTGTCTAGACTCCCCAGGTGGGGCTCTCTGCAGTGCCTGTCTGACTCACAGGCTGGGCTTTGCTGCATTTACAGCACGGCCCGCCCCATCAGCTGAGGGCTGCAGCACAGATGTACACACACAGGCTGAGTGTCAAAGCTCATGTTGTCCAGGAGCTGCCTCTGAAAAGTACAAAGTTCTCAAGGATTTGGTCCTTGTCAATCTAATTATTGAAATGCAACTTTTTTTTTTTTTTTTTTTAAGAAATTATTTTTTTGAAATATCATTTGTTCGTGTTAGAGACAAAACACCTGTTTACCCAAGGATTCTAGGTAAAGAGTAGGTGTTTGCTTGTATCAAATTTCTTAATAGAGTAATAAACAAAGCTGTTTACTTATACCCTTCAAACCAGAGTATAATGTTGCTTTCTGCTCTACTCCAAGCTGTAATGTCATTATCCTTGGCACAGAGCTGTTAGATAATTTTGTCAGCCTCTCCACAAAAATTAGCTCTGCAATAGCATTGAATTCTGGGGGCTAAGCCAGTGCTTTGGCCTGCCACAGGGTAACTCTGTTTTGCAGAAAGTTCTCTTGGAAAAACAACAACACAAGTTTATGATTCACTTTCAGACTTTGTTCTCCTAAATTACTTGTTTGTGCACTATGGAGGGAAAACAAGAGATTCCAGAAACTCGCACACACAGCACGTCCTTGTTTATGCCTTTTAATTATGTAATAAATGCACACATAAATATGTAAGGGAAGGGCCACGTGACCTTTCAGTGAGGCTTTTCAAGTTAACTGTCTTTTACACTGAAGGAGTACAGCCTGCTGTAAATGAAGATTAAGTATCTGAATTCAGTTTTAAGCTGTGCAGCAGAGGGAAAGTGTGCAGTTTTTTAAGTTTTGTTTTTATTTTTGAATCCTGAAACCTGAACTGAACTGAACTGAACTGAACTGAACTGAAAGCATGACTACAAATGTGAGTTGTTCAGGAGAAAGAATAAGAAAGGTTAGGAATTCAAGACATTATTTTTTCCTCAGTGGTGTCTAGTACAATGAAACTGAACAGCTTACCAATGTTTAAAAAAATAGTTTAAACCTCTGTTTATTTCCAAATTCTTACTTACTATGTAAAGAAAGCCTCAGATTTCCCTCAAGGTGTCCTATAAATCTATATACCCTTTTTTAATTCAGATCAGTCTCTTGTTGTATTCATTCTGCCTCTGTCATGTCTGTGCTCTCTTCCCTGCCATATGAGGTTTTAATGAGCACTCAAAGAGACTGGGTACAGGAAAAGATAATTGACAATATCAGAGAAGACTGATATCCAGACTAGGAAATCAGAAACTTTGAACCCTGCCAAACTGCAAATTCATTATGACACTTCCAGTGAAGTCAAAGAAACTTTGATTGGAAAAAGAACAATAGACTTTTCTTGCCAACGTTCCCGCTAGAGATGGATAAAGTTCACACAGTTGTTTATATTATGGTAGCACCCAAAAGTTCCAAATCACAAAGGAAATAGTTTCCTAACCTCAAACACTGATAACCTGAGATGAAGTAAAGCCTTATAACACATTGTTAAGGGTGCATTGAGAGCTCTTCAGGGACTTCCACAGAAATAAATGTGAAAAAGAAGATGTTATTGAAGATCAGTATAAAGGAATAGTAGAAGTATAAATATACAGTTTTTAGGAAGACTACAGGAGCTGAGGGCACAACAAGCAACAGGAAACAGAAGAGGCAAGGAAAATAGTTCAGGTAGGAGCTTGAGTAAGCATGAGAACACAGCACTCCATTAATGTAGCAAGTAACAGCTAGTTTCATCCCTTATAACAAGAAAAAAATAAAAGGAGATAGTAAATAAGTAATAAAAATAGAGAATTAATGAAGGGATAGGAGCAGAGAATGGAACAGAGAAATAACAAGTTACCAAATATCATGGATGTACTCATGTTGACAAACCCTAATGAAACACACTCAAGAACACTGAAGAAATGAGGCAAAGTGATTTCTGATCTGTTAGAAAAGTCCTGAAGAACTCATAAGAGGCAGAACACACTCCAAAGAAGCAAAGAAAGGGAGGAATGAATGCATTGCTGAGGAGAAGTGAAAGGAATTTTGAGGGAAATGGGTCAGTTATATTGCCTTAACATATCTGAAATATCAAAATGCATTATTGAACAGCCTATTTGTATTGATTGAAAAATAATCAAATGATAAATCATTTTTATTTTGTCAGTAATACACTAGCATAATTTTCTCAACCAGGACAACTGGGCTATTGAATAAGGAAATAATTCAGAATTAATTAGAGAAGGCATTATATGTGATTTATCTTGTCTTGAGCTTCAAACTACTCTACATGGAGAAAACTGGGAAATTTGGCTTTTATTAAATCCATATCATAAGATTGACACACTCTGCTTGGGAAGAAGACAGACTTTTAGGCAGTTACAAATTGTTTCCTAGCTAAACTATTGTCTGGAGGGTCCAGAGTGCCCTCCTCTAAATGTTCTGATCTTAGTTACATTCAATATTTTTAAAGTACTGCTTTGGGCAGGTATCTGAGTTTCTTCTGTCATCATTTTTACTGTCTAGTAAAGTAGTTCTAATGTATATGCTGTGTCACCAGAAAAAAAAAAAGGTCAGCTGCTTGAAAGGTCTGAAGAACAAGATCCTGGACTGGCACAGAGGGTCTTCTTTCAAAGGCAGTTATTTTTCATCACTGGTTGATGAAAACATAGGCACTTAGGAGAATGACTTTTCTAAGCATCTAATTTGCAAATGTTTAAATCAGGAAAGCTGGATTCAATCCCTTGATAATGAAATTGAATATGCTTCTAGATGTCTTAGTTATTCTCAAAAGTGAGAGTTACAAAGCAGTTGGAGGAATAGAAGTTGAATGATCTAAATTAATTACCAAAATTACTTCAAATTGCTAGATGATATGCAGTAAATACAAGTGTACAGATTGCTCTGAGGAAACACAACTCAATTCTGCAAATAAAAAATAAGAAATATGTTTAATTGCCATGCTGCAAGCAGAAAAAAAAAAAGCCAATCATAAATTGAATTTATCACTCCTGAAGAAAAAGGCAGCCCTTATTCTTATTTTAATGACTATAAGCATTTAATAACTACTTAGACAAACATCTTTCAGGGAGTGTTTGGGTATTTGCTGCTCCATAGGGAGATGCTAAAAGACTTGTTGAGATCATTTTGACTACTTTACTCCTTTGATACAGTAAATACACTAGGAGAAACAGAGGATACAAATCAAAAGCTTTATTATTCACATTTGATAGATGGAAAATCAAGCTATATAAACGGAAAGTAACCTGCACGTGGCAGTGTAGAATGTCTATGGCAACCAGCCAGGGATGGGATGCAAATCTGTTAAGTCACAGTATGGAATTTAACCACAAAACTATCTTTTCTCTGGCCTTTGTATTCAATTTAGACATATTCAAATGTCTGGATGTTTATCCAAAGCCTATCAGGAATGATCTTCCCCCTCTGACTACATCCCTCTGCACTACAAGCCTGGCTCCCTCTCCTGAGGGAAGACCTAGAAAGTCCTGTCTCCTCTCTCCCATCCACCATCTCATTTTTAATACTGGTTGAAGATTCTCTCTGCCCTGCCAGGCCTGTGTGACAATGGAGAATGATCTAAATTATCTAAAATCACTTTGCATTTTGGACGGCGTCAGCCCTGAAGAACATTTCGGGTTAGCTGGGAGGGTTGAGGGGCAGCTCAGGGCACTGGCACGGGCAGGCAGAGACCCCAGTGTTCAGAACATGCTCTGCTCATGTTCCAAGAAGGATCTGTGAGATTTAAAATCTGCATCTGTCAGAAACTTCCCGTTCAGACAAAAGCTAACCCAGTTATGTAAGAAGGTGTTAAATGTACATGGAAAAATGATGCTTTTCCAAGAAGCCAGGCAGTGATTACATTTTCTAAATCTGCAGTCATTTTCCAGAAACAAATAAATAATCAAAGACAGCACATTCTGTGAAAAAATAATAATGTTGAACTAAAGGAAGCAATTGCCATTTCAAATCAATAAAATGTAGCTCCTTGTATTTTCATTTTAAATAAAAACAAACACTTGCCCAGGGAAAGCAACAGCTAAGCTGTTTGTTTTTATATTCACTTGGATCCTCAGATCTCTTCCAGGCAGACTTGTGGATAAACAGGTTTGTTTACGAAAAATCTGCTCATTACTGCATCAGCTCTATCTATGGTGCCTTGGTTTCAAATGAAGCTGCTCTGAAGACATTTGTTTGCCTAAAATTAGGGGTGCACAACCTAGCAGATAAAAGCAGGGGGCTATGGTGTCACAAGTGGGGTTCTTGAGTACTTCTTTCAAAGCCGTAGGCACATCTTGAAGCAATTCAACTTTAAAATCAACTTGACAAGAAAAGTCAATAAACATTAAATATGTAAACCCTTTTTGTCTTTCTGTTTCCTCTTGTGTTTGACACTTTTCCAAATGAAGGTTGCTAACATTGTTTACACAGGGTTCCTGAGAACTGGTGAAGACTACCTCTAAATAACACTCTGCCTCCCACCTGTTTTCAAAAAATTCATCTGTTCCAGGGCACAGAGTTCCTCTGTAATGCTGGCTTTCCTCTGTCTCACCTTTGTGTGAGACAGTGCTTAATTTAACAGTTTTAATTAGTTTCTAGGACTGCATCCATCTCTGAGAACATGCTGCCCCAATGCTTCCAGGTAAATACTAAAATGTGTTTTGCATAATGATTCTGTATTTTTATTTCTGTCCTCTCAATAAGGAAGTTAATTGGGCGGGAGGGGAGAGACTTGGCAGACAATAGTACACAGCTATCTTCACCCAACTGACAACTGTGTTAATAGGCTTTTTAAAAAATGTGTTACACATCACCAACTTGACATAGAACAGCTGAGTCCAGGCAGAGAACACTAAAAAATACCACCTGGTAAATGATATATTCTTTATGGATAACAACTAGTCTTTGGAAGACCAAAGATGTCACTTTTTCTGCTTTGTTGAAGATTGATGGCCACCTATTGAATGAGAATGTACTTTTAAATTGGAAAGCATCTTATTCAAATCATGAGTGCCTTTATCCTCATGTAGAGCATAGGCAGAATTAAAAGTCAGAGGGTGTTCTTCAGTTACTGCAGTTCTCTGCACTACCAGTGCAGGTTGGGGGGATTGGTTTGGGGTATTTTTCTTCAGTGGGCTTCTTTTTGCCCCGTCTGATAAGCTAACATTTCCTTTTTGCAAATGGACTAATGCAAATTATCCTTTCCCCATGGGGTATTGGTCATCAGTCATAGTGACAGGGGACAAAATGGTCAAAATATTGCTGAAAAGGAATGTGAAGTTGATCTGAAACACAAAGGGTCTGATGATTTCCAGTGAATGTCCTCTCTTCGTGACAGGACGCATACAGATTTTAATTCAGGACAACTTGCTTTTGTAGACTGCAGTGAACAACCTCGATGCAAAAAGAGATTAAGCTGAAACCCCATTTTATAAAACCAGCAGTCATGTGCTGACACTGAGCAGCAGCTAATCACGACCAAATGTCCTTTGGTTGTGCAGCCTACACAAAATTCCCTTTTCTTATGCATAATATGGATCCTATTATTATTTCCCTCTTTCCTCTTGCATTCATATTTCCCCAGACTAGAGCAGCACTGCTATTATTTCCCCCTTTTGCCATTGTCTGTACAGTTTCTATTGTATTGACTGCCTGGAGTGTCTTTCTTCTTACCTTCCTTCAACATGGGCTGCAAAGCAGCACACTGCTTGGGCTTTCTTTTCACTATTCATTTGTGAATTTGCATGCTTTGTAGTGCAAACTTTAATTGGAAAGCACTGTCCTTTTTTTAAATGGCAAGTGTGAAAGAGAATCCATTTTCAATGCACTAGTCCTCCCCTTTTTAGAACCATGAGTGTTTTTCTAGTGACAGTGCACGGTCCATTAAGCAGCCCATAAATGTTCTCCTATTTACTTCTCATTCTGAAAATGGAGCAAGGAAATAATACTCAGAAGAATAATTTTTCTTCCTAGAACTCCAAGATTTGCCAGTTCCCCTAGGGCCACTTTTTTCTCTTGGGAATAAATATATTGCACATTATAGAGCCCAGACTCTTAATAACTATAATTAGCAATTCTTTTAATTAATTTTCAAGTAAAATCATATTCATGTATTCATATTCTAGCTTGTAAAGGACAATGCTGATGCTGAACTTTCATTAGTCATACTATTCACAATGAAGTCATCACAGGCCTACAAAGTATATGTCTGTGTTCACATGTGAGAGCATAAAAATAAACACCTTTAATATTAAAGTTTGCAAAGTTACCCATTCCAGCACTTATACTGGCTTTGCATTTTCTAGTAAAATATCATGGCCTTCTCTTAGGATGTATTTTCTGTTCTACATTAAAAGGGCCTTTTTGTCTGTCTGCTGATCAAGAGAAATGTAGAGCATAAAGGCTCCACGTAGCAAATACAGCCTTGCTTTTCAAGGCAGTCAGGTTGATTTAGACCTAATAAAGACCAATGCAGGAGTGGCTAGGCCTTATAACTTACCTGTGTCGTACTGGAAAATAGCAAAAAATAGAGTAGGAAATGTGGTTTTATGTGGAAAAGTGGGCATACCCATAGAGAATGGGATAATTCTCCACCTGGAGGCAAAAACTTTTGCTATAAACTAAGAACAAACAAAGCAAAACTTTATTCTAACCACATTTAGTATAAGTACAACGACCACCTTTACTGTGTCAGGCACAATCAAGTTGTCATTATAAATTAGTAAGTTCTAAAGGAACTTTTGAATCTTTGAATCAAAGTATTAGGAAACTTTGTAAAGTGTGTAGGGGGATCTAGGGGAAGCTGCCTGGAGGTGTGAGCCAGTCTGGAACCTTTGAGTACCAGATAGCAGGGTAGATACCTGTGTGTCTGGGTTTGGAGGAGGCACAATAGCAGAGTCTTCATGAGTACAGCAGAGGTCTTTGCTCCTGTGTTTTCTCCCCAGTGTGTGCTTGAGCCAAGAGCACGATGGATTCTGGCACCATCTCAGTTTTCAGAAGCTGGGCAAAAGAGAGAAAGGAATGGCATACTGAGGGATACTGAGGCAGCTCATTGCATGGCTAAATAGATGGTGCTGAGTTGATCATTCTTATGAGCTGCATGGAGGTTGAGGGCTTAGTTCTAGAGGTGGGCTCTACAGAGGAAGCTGATGACCCAAGGCCAAGTGTCTGGTTGTCGTGAGAGAGTATAAGGAGACATCATGATTGGAGACTTGGTGGCAGCCTAGGTGTGGACACAATCTGTGCAAAAAGATGAAGATGCCACAGTGATCAGATATCTTGCCCCAGACACAGCTCCCAGCAGCAACATATTCTCCAGCAGCCATTCCCAACAGCAGCTCCCACCCCACCTTGCTGGAATGCAGTCAGGAGGCTTGCCCAGACCATGACTGGCAGGGCTATATCATGCAATAATAGGAAATTTCCAGTTTATTAATGATAATCTGGCATCTGTGATGTCTAGCCTAGTCCACCAATACACATATGTATAATAGTTGAAGTACATCGTCTTTCAATTCTAGCTGTTTCTTTTTCAAAGTTTTTTTGACACTTGAACTTCACGCAGCACAGGCCATTGAAGGTGAGTTTCCAAGTGGTTCTTCTGCAACTGTCTCCTGCCACTGCAGTGGTTCATTTCCCTGCTCAGCTGTGCTCCCTACAGACAAGGCTGGATGCAGTGTGGGTTGCCCATCAGCCATGGGCCTCACCTCTGGGCACAGCCACTTCTCTCCTATCTGTACTCACCAGGCATACTCGGAAGCAAAGGTTGTTCTTCCTGCGCAAACAAACCTGCAGGAGTAAACACCACATCCTTGGCTCATCGTGCTTGTGACTCACTCTGTGTTGATGGGTGGTGGTTTCAAGTGTGGGAATGTAGCAGGGAAACTGCTTTGTTTCTGCTTTGCTTTTATTCCATGAAAAGAAAATAACTATCATACTTAGCATTCTCAAAGAACTGTACAAGATAATCCTTGCAACATTCCCATGAGGTAGGCAAGTGTAGTTAAACATATTTCAAAATACATGGAAGACAGGACATAAAAAAGGGTAAATCATCTGCTCAGGACCTAAAGGTAAGTAGAGATCTGAATTCAGAAGAAGTATCTTGTGTCAGACAAATTGGTCATGGACTAGACAAACTTCTTAAGGCTTTTCTCCATCAATCAGTTACAAAAAATGAGACAGTTAAAATAATAAGTGTAGTAAAGGCTGTGGATCCAACTGAAGCTTCAAAAACAATGTTTGGGTCCAGAGCATGGAGCACATAATAGACCTCAGCTTTATGACTTCCTCTCATTTTATGGTAAGATGCTGTTAAAATTTACAGAGAACTAAATATAAGGAAATGTAAGGAAACTGCATCAAACAGCTTACAATTTTTTTCATTCTGCTCTTGCTTCATTTGTCACACTGGTTCCATAGGACCACCATCATCCTTCACCTCCTGCCTCAGATCTCCTTCCCTGTTATTTCCTCCACTGTTAAAAATTTCTCTCAGCTACTTAACCTTTTCCCCTCTCTAAGAAACCCTTTCTCAACATCACCTGCCTACTTTAAGTCACTTAACTGATCCCACATGTGCTTATTTGCTCTTCTCTCCATGTTCCCACTAGGGAAACATTCAGCTTCTTCACTGCCTGAGGCATCCCACATCTCTCCCAGCCTTGCTGTTCACTCTGCAAACACCTGACAGTACACAGGAATTTATCTACCTGCTTGTTAGGGTATCTTTCCACTTATGTTCCTACAAATAAGGTCAAATTGTCTAGGGAAAGAAGGGGAAGGCAACTGTCAGTTTTGTCTGAAATTGTTATGAGAGGGAGGTGGGAAATGCAGAGCAGACCGTACTGCATCCTAGGACAAACTGGTGTGGCTTTACTTTTGCCAGGGAAAAGGCAAATGAAGTTGACAAAAAGAAACACTTGGCTATCTTGACCCATTTTAAATTAAAACTGATCATACCTGGTTTTGCATGATTCTATGTAAGGATGTCATTCCATTTTAGAATCAGAGGAGATTGTTTTGACCTTACAACTATTTTGTGCAGTTTTGTTTACATGTTTAATGCCAAAGCAGATTAATTTAAATTTAGTATATGAATGCACAGTAATCTTGAGAAATTGTAATACATAGGAAGCATGAGGAAACACCAAGCAAATGTTAAAAGCCATGTTAAGATTACACAGAATTTCACTGAATGTTTTGGAGTTTCTCCCTTCTGTTATACACTTAAGAATGACCACTTCATTATTTAGATGGCCAAAATATGTGATATATTAGTTATTTCTACAAAAAGCATGTACATATGTGTTTGCATGTATGATTGTGCATCTGCATCTACATGTGTGTTTTCCTGGGTGGGGAGATTGGTATGCATGACATTTGTGGAAATCATCCTGTTTTCAAAGTCTACATTGTTAGTGTTGAATAATTCATTCTAGAAACCTCTCCTTCACAAAGAGTGAAGTAATTTATCTTTCAGTACAGCTTTTCCAGGTTTCTCATTTAATTATGAAATTGAAACATCTCTCTTTCCAGATATTATCCTGGCATGAAATATCTGTTCACTAGTTCCCAGGCAAGCACCCTAAGCCTGAATCAACAAATGGGTTTGGAAGGAATGATTGCTAAGGAAAGGTTGATGTGTCTTTGACAGCTGGATTACTGATTTATACCTAGCTGAGTGTGTTAGCCACTAAATTACATACCTGATGGCCAAAGCAGCAGTTTTCATTGGCACTAAATTTGATTTTCTTGAAACATTGCTAAGAAAAAACAAGATTTGAGCACTGTCATAATTTACACTGTTTCAAGGAAACAGTACTAATGATCTTCAGTATTCTCCTATTAATAGTTTATTTGGCCTAGGTTTGCAAGGCCTTTGCAAATGGAATACCAAAAAAATACTTCTGAGAAGTTATAATTCAGAAGAAACTAACTTCACAACTCCATCTGTGCACTGTTTCTCATTAAAGAAAAAAAATGACATTCCAAATGTGAAAATCTCAGACTTCAGATACACATATCTGAACCTAAATTACGGGGAACTGCTCTAGGAAGAGATCTAGGTGTGGCTAGGAATAGGTCACTGGGAATATCTTGAACACATCAGTCCAGAAACCCAGCCCACAGCTGAGCTGGGCTGCAGAATGCCCAGTTATCAATAACCAAGTGTGAGCCAGGGGGATGTCCATGGCTCAGGCACCTGTGGCAGCAGAAACAGGCAACGTTGAGAGGAGACTGAGACAAGAAGAAAGTTACAGAGAGATGATGGTTAGACACGCACAGCCCCCCCAAGTGCTGCCACAGTCAATGTCTGAATACAGCCCACTGGTCTGAACAAACCCCACTGGTGCTCCAGTAACCTGAGGAACAACAGCAGATTCCCTTTGAAAGAACCAGCACTGAGAGAGAAGGAAAGATGGGGGGCCTGAGGGGTGGGGAGGGAAGGTGTCAGGAATGCCACAGTGATAAGAAGAAAGATCAGGAAACTGTGGCAATGAACCAGCTGTGAGAGCGTGCAAGGGAGCTGGGAGGGAGTGAGACTGCTTTTATCTAAGTAGTTAAAACTCAGAAAAAAAATTGAAAAAAATGAAAATAAGTGACTGGCCAAGTTTCAAGGCATTATTTTAAACCCACTATCAGATGTAGGTTATTCAAATAGTTCAAAGTTTCTTGCTCTCCCTCCGAGGTCACTCCCTGGATCTGCAGGCTGCTCTGTTCAGAGGGCTGCTTTTTATTCTCCAGATATCAAGTTTGTAGTGAACAGAAAAACCTTTTGCATGGTAAGGGCTATTTAATTGCAACATATCAGTAACAGATAAGTGCCTACACAGATATTGCCACGCTCACAACACTGTGCAAGCGTTAACTAATTGTGTTAAGTGTTATTGCCTCCATTTTGCACTAGGGCATTGGGCAAAGACAGGAAATACCACACCCAAGATGACAAAGTTCCAAGGGTTAAGAAGCCTTTTGACCCTACCACCTCTGCATTTTACAGATCTGTTTACTAAAAATACGGAACATTTATATTTACGAAAGATGAGGATTAATAATTTACCTGGGCCATTAGACCCTTTGTACCTGGTGTACAGCAGCATGAACTGCAAGTGTTTGAACGTTTTACAGAGAATTGACAAAGTTGGAATTGGCACACCATGCCTCAGCCCACCACAGAGCAAAGGCACAGGCATGTTGGGGATACCTGCAGGGGGACGGTAAAGGCAGGCAGAACATTTCAGTTAAAGTGTGACTTTTTCCTGTCCCAGCCAGTAATGGTGATTGCAAACTTTATCACTCAGTGATCTGTACTGTTACCTGGGCCTGTCTGCTGGGTAAAGAGGATTATGAGTTTAAACAGCAACATCCTTTTGCTTTCTTCTTCCACCTTTTTACTGAAATGCATGCAGGAGCCAGTAAAAATACCTATTTCCAGTTATCTGTGTTATAAGTGCACGTGCTCTGTGCATTGACTGTATTGAAACAAACTGCTTTATTTCATTACCACATTACCACCATTCATTGCTTCTCCATCAATAAATTGCATCTTAGATCAAAAGAACAGGGTCGTCTTCTGTTGTCTAATTCACTTAGTTTGCTCAGACATTTGCTTTCCTGAAGTCTTAAAGGACTTCAATAGTGTAAATGACTTGTATATTACTCACTCTTCAGGAGGCCAATAAATTCTAGTCAAACAAGGAGTTCTGATGTATATCCATATATTAGTGTGTGCATATGTGCAACAAATGACTCTGCAAATGACATTTTTATTATGGAGAGTAAAACTATAGCTTTTTTCTTCATTACATTCTGTTTTCATCATATTAAAAGCCTGATTTCAGTACATGTTTAGCTACTTCTCTTTAGAAATTCCAGCTTTCTACAGCTTGAAATTTGCCACCTCACCTGAATTCAGCTCCTCCATATCTGTCTGTTTGAAGTAATTCTTAAGTCCTAGATGCTTTCTAAAATCACTAGCTTTTAATAGACCTTCTTGAGCATTCTAGATTATGTTCCTTGCCCTCTAAACCCCAAAGAACAGATGCTGCAGAAATTTTTATCATATTGCATGTGGGCATTTCATCAAGCTCATTCTTTCTCTATTCTCTATGTAATTCTTTTCTCTCTTCCTGTATATTTCTAAGGTTTATAAACATAGAGGTGAATGCTGGCCCTTTGTATTCTAGCTTTAGTGAACCAGCACTGACAGGTTGCTGAATCTGTCTTGTGATGAGTCTGATACCACCATGGTGAGATAATCATTCACATCATTATTTACGCATCGCAAAATGGAAAGAGGTCCTAGTGTGTAAGGTAAGAAAATGGATGGGAAGGAAAGCAAACATCTTCCAGGCTCCAGAGTGTCTCAGCTATGACTTTGAAGAAGCACATGAGACTGCACCTAACCTTTAGTAAATGGCCCTTCTGCAGCAGCACTTGTCTGACATATCTCCACGTTTCATCCTACACAGTAAATAGTGAGTTTGTGACTACAACTTACTAACATTTAAGTCAGTAAGTTGCTGTGGGGTTCTGGAGCTCTAAGCAGACCAGCCTCAGATGGAAATTAAGTTCATACTGTGCTTTGGAAACTATAGGTGCTGGCTAATACTAAGTTTAGGAGGCTGGTTCTCAGGGGAGGTGTTCGATGTTTACGTGTCTGCACATGCACACAAAGAGCCCCTCTCAGTATAAAATCAGACTATTATTGGTTACAAACCAGTGACTCACAGGTGGAACTGGGTGAATACTGAAGTAAAGGTTTGTTTTCAGATTGTGATCAGATAAGAAAAAAGGGGTACTAAATTGTTACCTGAATCTTTTCAAAAAAGTCAAATAACATCTACGCTAAGAAAATTGTGGTGCATGACCGCCTCTGATGATAGACTGCCACAGTCACCTGAACTTTTTAGTTTTACAGATTATTTCAGTGGAAATAATGGAAATGTGTTCATGTTCATAATACTTTTTCTTTATGCTTGAATTTTTAAACCTAATTCATAGTGACAGGAAATATGCCTCATAAAAATATAAAATCATGTAATTAATTTCTCTTTTATTTTAAAGCAAAATTTATTGAAGTAATGACATTTTTTCCATCAGATACCCCTAATTACTTAGTGTTCTGTATTTTAAAAATTATACCCAGCCCCTTTACCAGGTTTCTACTCATGATATGTCCGCAAATATGAAAATCTGTAAGTCTTAGCTGTTCAGTGTATATAAGTGAATAAACTCTCTAATACCCAGACAGAGAAGTCACTCTGGTTTTAATAAGCTGTGTACATGATGGAAGGATGCTGTCTGAAAACAATAAAATTCTTAAGCCTTGGCAACAGCATATTGATGTCCTGTACTAGTTACATATGCTTGCTGTTGTTGATGACAGTCTCCTCTTACCCTGGAAGCAAGTGGTCTTGAATCAAGGGGATTTATGTGTAAAAGGAAAAATATGCTAGCTTTTAGTTTTTCCACCCACATATGTAGATATTTTAGTGGACTTGCATTGATCTTTGTGCAAATGTTTGCCTTCCATGAGCAGCTGAAGAACTGAGTAATCTTTGCTCAAGAAACTGGTTTGATCATAATAAAGAGCTATGGTTTTACAGAAGAGCATTAATGGAGCTGTAGCAAAATTAAAAAAATTAATGAATGAGTGCCAAAAGATTTGGCCCATAATTTTTGATTTTTCAATTCAAGCAGATCAAAAAAAAGAGTTAATTTTAGACCTTTAAAAAAAATCAGTATTTTCTTGAAATACTTGAACATCTTGAACATATCATAATTTCTGTTTGACATCTCAGCAAACAATTTAATTTTTAGCAAAAATTGTTTCCTGTTCTCAATAAGGTGGCTCAGGAGAGTATGTGAAAACAGAAATTAACTAATACTTAGGTGATTCTGGTGTATACAGGTGTATAAAAACATGAATATAAAAACATGAAGAAATACTGTGAATGAACCCTATTAAGAATGGTGTACATGCTGCAAATACTGCCAGATTTTTTCACCTGAATTATAAATACATATTAAATACAATAAGTACAATTTAATTCACTCAAATTGGTCCATTTTCATGCACAGATTATCAAATGTCCTTTTCATTTCAGAGAGGTTTGGCTCAGACAAATCTTTTCAAATATAAAATCAGGTTTTCAATACTTCGGCAACCTTTATTGAATTGGCCATTTTTCAGCTAACAACTTCTGTTCCAGCACTCAGAGATTTAAAACATAAAACAAGAACACTTCAAGACCATTGAATGTATATTTCAAGGCTTGGGCTGAAAGTTCCCAACCTCTCATGTAACAGAGGATCTCAAGTGAGGAAAAGGCTGGAAACAAATGCAATTAGCATTTGCTATTCAGATGGAAGTGTAGCTAAGTGAATGCAGCTTGTGGATGCTGAATTCCTGAGGAGCAGCAGAGAGAGCACAGGACTCTGAGGCCACAGAAGGAAATAAATTCATCTGTTTTATTTGAGTGTACTTTCAAATGAAAGAAAAAAATTCCATGTAGCAGACCACCATAGCCCAGCAAAACAGAACTTACTAAATATAGTGTGAGGGTCCAGATAAATAACAGCCATAAGAAATGAAGGATTACTATAAAATATGCAAGACATTATCCTGCTGCAGGTATTCTCCTGTTCCCACATGTCTGCTGCATACCATAGCTACAAAATATGTCTCTCTATTTCCATGAACCCACTCATAAAGGTTTTTGCTTGGCTGATTTTTCAAGTTAATGATAGTCAAGGCACTTGGGAGAAAGATTTATGTCAGTGATGCACAGGTTCAGCAAATTGTCAAAGAGTTCTGCTGTGCAATTAATCATCTTTTCTCCATTACAATTTGTAAGTGCCAAGCATATACACAAACCCATTTTTATAATATAGTTATCATGGGTACATAAGTAGTAAATGAATCATATATAAAAAATATACAAAAAGAGTGCTAGCTACTACATGGATTTGTAAATCCTTCTTTGCATAAGACAGCCCCCCAAAAATTGTGGAGGTTGTTGCATTTAACAGTCATTTTTATGACTCTACTTTAAGCAGATCTGCATCTCTGTTATATCTGTGCTTCCCAGGCAGCTTCATCTAGAATTATATACATTAGGGTTTGGGGGATTTTTAGAGGGAAGCATTCCTAGTTAAAAGAAAAAAAATAAAACCCCAAACCAAAATCAAACCAAAAACAGAATCACCTGAAGTCCTTTTGTCTTTTTTTTTCTTTT
>VZRX01006398.1:0-28690 GCA_013398075.1 Notiomystis cincta
CCTGTCAGGGAGTTGTGGAGAGGCAGAAGATCCCCCCCTTGAGCCTCCTTTTCTCCAGGCTGAGCCCCCCCAGTCACTCTGAGCATTCCAGTTCCTTCCCCAGCTCTGTTCCCTTCTCTGGAGAATAAAAGCAATCACTCTGACAGTGCAGGGAGACACAGGCAGTGCCACCACGTGTCTGTGAAACTGTGAGCAGCAGGACAAAGGATGGCTGTAACTTTCTGCTTTGTATCCCCTCCAGTCTGGGTCACCATTACTCATCAAGAGAATGCAGTCTCATATGCATGGATATGCAAAAAGTCCCCATTTCTGTAGAAGCAGAGCCTGTAGGCGGCCATCAGCTTCAGCCCTGATTCACAATGACAGCTGGACTTCTCTGGCTGGAGCAATGTGAAAATACAGACAGCTACACCAACACTTACAGTCTCCTGTGCTGGGGAGTCACTCAGCTCATTCTTGCACTGCAAAATCCTTCTAAAAATAACTTCAATGGCTCTGGAATTGCTTCTCCCAGCGGTGGGACAAACTGATGTGGAGCAGACCAGAGTGACAGCATTAAAGCAAGACCACAAGATTCTGTTCACAGCTTATTTGGGGAAGGAGAGCACAGGACACAGAATTAATCCTCCTGATGTTTAAACATTTTTTAGCTCTTTCAATTTAACCATCAAAAATAAACTCCCTGAAATATAAAGTATTAAATAATCCTCTTTCCCCTTTCCTTCTATGCAATGTCCTTACAGGATTTTAAGAAGAGGGAAGCTTAACTTGTATGGTTCACAGTTGCTGCTGCTGTTTTTGGGGAAAGCAAGGTATAGTTTGGTGGGAAGAGGGAATTAAGGGAAGAAGAGCTGCAACAAAACACAACTGGTGACCAATGCCAAGTGTCCCTTGGAAGCTTGTCACAAAAGCATTCATATATACGTTTTTTTTTTTGTATTTTCCCATCTGAGTGGTTTGCAACAATGCACAAAACCAGGACACAATTACTGCAGTGTAACTGATGTCACAAATTGTTGCAAATGAGGAACCACGAGAGGGGACAGAACTACACCTCCTGACCCTTCCCTGCCCTGATTTAAGCATCTGCAGCCATCACAGATGTCTGAATATGCAGCCCAGACACTGAAGAGCATCTTTTCTGCAAGTTTGGATGCTATTTGTTTATCACAACTCCAAAAGGTGGATCACTGATTATTTGTAATAAATTTATGTGTACACTCAAATGAAGAATGCTTTGAAAGCCAAAAACTGCTACCTGTAATTAGGGAAAACCAAAGCATGCCCTGAGCACAACATTTTTTTGTTACATTACCAAAATCATCTCTATAGGGTGGGAAGGGAGGTAGGAAAGCAAATCTTTTATTGCAAAGCTGTACCATTAAGCAGAACAAATGCTCTTCTTGGAACTCTCTTAAAAAAGAAAGGTAGTTTTTTAAAGAATAAAGTTAATCATAAATCTAAGCCCAACAGCCACAAGAGCAAGTTACCTGAAGTGGGAATTAGATATGAAGCAGGTAGAAATTAAACCCCAAAGACAGCTATGCTGTTAACTGTATTTAACACAGTATCCCAGTTGAGTAAGTTATTTTCTACCCCAACCTTAGTGTTTAGATTTCTAAATCACTACAGCAATTTAATAAGAAAGCAAGTTTGACCATGTGAAATTAAGGGCTAATTTTACCAGACCACTGTGTAGACAAAATACAGATGACAGTATTTAGAAAGTTGGATACTGGTGACCACACACAGAAACTGAATTTAAAACTGGGTTTATATCAATTGTTTTTATTAGATATCAGCCGTTTACAAATTTGAAATAAGAAAATCACAGAACAGAATTAACTTGAAATCATTCTTGGTTGTAAAGTTTTTTTTCTTTAAGGTCATAATAATTTTTATGCAGGATGTCATCAGCAATAAATTCTAGACTGTCTAAAACACAGCCCCACTATTTCCTTATTCAATAATTGATAATTTATCAAAAATCAAAGATTGTGCTAAACATTTTAACAAGTATTTAATTAACTACTCTATTAGGCCCTTAGTATAATTCAATTTTTTTTCAATTTTGTACACAATACAGAATTTTTTAAAGCACTTAAGGATTCTATATTGCAATTTTTTTGTAACTTTCAAAACTAGGAATAAATAGACTCTTCCCACAACAAGGTGAAATCCACTATTCAGTATTACCACATTTTGACTTCTCCACACTTCACATCTAAGCACAGAACCTTCTAGCTGGAATATTGTTTTAAACCACTAATTTCCCACCATTTTAATGCACATCAATTTATGACTTCAAGAGCTTTTACTTCCTGGCAAGCATAGGTTTAATTTAAGTGTATATTTTGCTACAGTCTACAGAACACCACCTCCTCCTTTCTCCTTCCTGCCTTACAGACAGAACCAGTAATAAAATAAAGCTCCCAGCTCATCTAACAATAAGGTTGTTAAGAAATAAAGACTGGAAACGAGGAAAAAACAAAAAGTATATGCAGTGTAACAAGTTGCTGTAAGATTTCTGCTCTGTCAAGATGAAACAGCACTAAGAAGAGGCTGAGTCAGAAATCTGCACTAAGAAACAGGTAAAAACATCATCAGTCTTAAGGCAACCTTCATTTGAATCAGCAGAGTGATCACTTGTGTGCCTGAAGAGGAATCCTTCTTTAGCTTCAGTTAGGAACCATATCGATCCTAGAAAAGTAAAAACAAATAACAAACCAGACATGAGTGGGTTTTCCATGGTAAAATCAGTTTTACTGCCATTTGTGCAATAAATAGCAGCTGAATTCTTCAAGACTTTCACAAAATTGACCAGTGCTTCCAAGAACTGGAATTCCAGTTCCTGGATATCAGCCTAGGGTTGAATGCCAGGATAATTAGCCTGATTTCCAAATGCCTGAGAGCTCTTAATGACCTCATACAGGAATTGTCAAGTGATTGCGGCACGAAACATGCTGGACACTGAGGCCAGGATGTCTTACTTCGTGCACAAACATGGATCAAAGGTCAGTTAAAGAGCCAAGACAAGAGTTGGGCTGGGTGATCACTGCAGATCCCTTCCAACCAAACTATTCCAGTCTGAGTTAGGAGCTGTGATGAGTTTAAAAACAGAGTGACAACAAGTAACTTTCATGATGGGATTTTTTTGTTTTAATTTTAAGACAAAAGATAACCTAATGAAAGTGAGCCAGCAGATATAGATTTACTTGTCAAATGATAAAGACTTACCATCTATTTTGAGAGGTCTACAGAGCTCAAAACCAAATTCAATCTTTTCTCCCAGAAGAAAATTCAATGGCAGGATACATGGTACTAAATCCCTACAGAAGGACTTCAGATGATGGTTAATAGATTGTGACATTTTTACTCACCTGTATAGATGTCATGACCCCATTAGCAAGGACAGAAAGTTTTCCAGCCACGGATTTCACTCCTTGTTTAAACTGAGCTATATCAGGAGCTGAAGGCAAGACATTGGTAATATTGTAGCTTCCTAAAAGGAGAACACACACATGGAGGAAACAGAATTTTATATTAAAAGCAAACTTTTTTTTCCTCCCTGAAGTACACTGTACAACTAGGAGCACTAGATAGAGATATCAATGTCTTAAATGCATTTTCCTTTGGATTGCTTTCAGGTTTTCATAATTCCACCCAAGAGTGTCATCCCCTACACTCTGTATTCCCAGCTAAGCAATTCATGTTTAGATAGTAGGTAACTTATTCTGTACTTCCAGTCTATGACAATGTTGTTTTGTATCCTCAACAGCTGTGATCCCTTTGAAATTTAAAGATGAATGCACTTCAGAGGTTGTTGAAGTTCATGATGAACCCTATTTGGGTGCATACAGAGGGGTGATTTCCATGCTGTATAAACACATATATTTTGCCTTACTACATCTGAGGCTTGGAAAATTCCATAGAAATTACAGTAAATGTAAACAAATTAGGTTCTAAAACTCCAGAACAATGCTAGCAATCTAGTCCTTAAAGTCAATATAATTTGGACAGAATTAGCTCTGCTGTTATTATGGAAAGTGCAGGTCTAAAGGTAACAGAAATCAAAGATAATTTATTAACTACTCTAATTGCACTCTAACCGCATGCTAAGTATTAACATGCTAACAAGTACCATCATCCACTCATTGGTGAAAATAATTACTGGCTTGACTTAATATCAAATATTGGATACTGTCAAAGGCACAAATCCAAGTAAACCAGAATCACAGAACTGTGATCATAGAATCAATCACAGAAGGGCCTGGGTTGGAAAGAACCTTAAAGATCATCTCATTCCAACCCCCTGCCATGGGCAGGGACACCTTCCACTATCCCGGGCTGTTCCAAGCCTTGTCCAGCCTGGCCTTGGACACTGCCAGGGATGAGGCAGCCACACCTTCTCTGGGCAACCTGTGCCAGGGCCTCACCACCCTCACAGGGAAAAATTATTTCCTCATATCCCATCTAAACCTGCTCTCTGTCAGTGTGAAGCCATTCTCCCTTGTCCTGTCACTCCAGGCCCTTGTTAAGAGTCTCTCTCCATCCTTCCTGTGGGCTCCCTTCAGGCACTGCAAGGCCACAATTGAGGTCACCCCAAAGATCTCAGGAATAAATGGGGCTCCAGGAAGTAACTATCCCAAACCAGACCATTTTCCAAATGGAGACTCATTTTAATCTTTCAAACAGGGTTGGGAGGAGGAAGAGAGAGAAAGAGAGGGAATCTGTAGCTACTCTTGTCCTGGGAAGTTAAAGGTGCCTGCCTCCTTAGCCTGCTGAGACAGACAATCCTGGGGATAATTTGTGTTACCTAAGATAAGAGGCTGGTTTGTAGCACAGATGCATTGTCACATTCAGAGAACTTCCCACTCCAATCCTTCAACCCAGCATGGGTTTATAGATATGACAGATCCTCTTTATAAGATTATCTTCAAGATTTCCCTCAGATAGCCCTAGTTCTGAGCTGTTAATTGGACTTCCTTACAATCTGCTCCCCTCATGAAATGCTTCAGGCATTTCTGTTACTAAAATCAGAGTCACAGAAATAAAATCTGCAGATATAAATAACCTGAGAAGCTCTAACCACTTCTCAGCCACAAGAATTCTCTCATCATTTGCTGGTTAGATTTGGTTGGTCTGAAATAGTTCTTGTAAACAAGGCAGGAAAGCAACTCCTTTTCTTGTGGTTTCCTTCTAAATCAGCACCTCCAAGTCAGCCACTTGACTTTCATAAGCATCAGCTTTGAAATAATGTAAAAAGGCTTTTTCTTGCAGCCTCCTCTTCAGTTAAAAATCTCCTACAGCATTCTGTACAAAACCAAGCAGCCCCACATTGTTCTACCCTGACATCTCATCAGTGCTGATAAAAACAACCTTAGATGCAAAGGATGTTTTATCCTGGCAAGGACTCCAGAACTACAGTGGTGTTTTTGTTGACAGTGTCCTGATTACATTTATTTTATGGAACTAATGACAGTCTGGGCATTAATTCAACACCAGACAAAGAGTCAGTGTAGTCACGTTTCTCCAAGAAGGGTCACTGTCAGGTGACAGTTTTTGGGATGAGGGGTGTAACAGAGACATGCAGGAAGAGAAGTTCCTGTACATTTGATATGTTGGCATCATGTTGCAAATGCTCTTTCAAGTACCTAAAGCAACTTACTGTGATTTCTGCTTGATACCTTCTTCCCTCCTTGACTTTTAGTTTTAGATTTCAAATTACTAAATCCAAGTTTTACTTAAGCAACTAGTAACAGGAGTTCTCTGCCAGTCATTCAAACTTGCTTTCAATCAAAAAAGGGGATCAAAACTGAACAGTCACATGTTTTGGGGTTTTTCCCTCCTACTTTTCCAAAGTAAGGTCAGATGCTGCACACTGTTTATTTTTCCAGCCTATTTGAATAATTACTCACAGATTTCAAGTTCTTCAGTAACTCTTATTTTCCCACAATTTCTTCCCCAAGTTAAGGAATGAAACTCAACTGATTAAGCCTAGAAAATGTTCCAGTGTTTGCCACCTTTTCTATTGCAGATTATTGCACAATCCAAGAAGTGTTGGAAAGAAAACACCAGACATTTTCAATACCCTAAGGGGCTTTTTTTCACTCAATCTAATCTTTCTCCCTTTCAAATTGGATGAACTACACTCTCCAACACGAGGTGTTCCAACAAATCTTTGAAACAGACTATCCAAGTGAAGATTTTCCTTAATAACTTTTCAAGGCCAGAGGTCGAAGCAAATATTCCACTGATGGATATGCCATGCAACAGATTACATAAGAATTTCAAGTCCACCAACATTTTATTATTAATGACTTTTCCTAGATTCAATATTATTACGACAACTAATGAGCTACATATGGTAACTGAGCAAAAAAAAATACCTGAGAGTCCATTTAAGTGATACCTCACTGGAAAATATTAGTTTTCCTTTGATAAAAGTTGTTTACAAAATAGTCTGTTATTTACAACACACCCTCCCAGTATAAAATACTGAACTAACAGAACCAAAAATAGAGAACTTGAAATTTAAGGGGTTGATTTTTAAACAATGACTACACCTGCCATGCCTGTTGGAGCTATTAGCATTTTGCTTGCAGAATACAGTGATGACTGGGATTAGAAGCAGAGTCAGGGCCTGCATTCCTCACATGCTCCAATTTCTCACTCTGTTTCATATGTACCTGCTGGTTGTTTTCTCTGGTCTTCAAACAAGTCAGCTGAACTTATGGATGTGCTTCCAGAAAGCCTTTCTAGCCGAGCCCTTGCTTCATACTGGAAAAGAATTGAGAATAAAAAGGACTTTATCAGTTTGCTGCCACTTTTTGAGGTCATGCCAGATAATCTGAGAGATTACAGACATTTAGAACTGAAGTGGACCGTGCTGAAAGTTGTCCCTGTTTCACAGTTTTCACACCACTTACACTGAGTTTGTGACCACCTCATTTCTGAGTTACCCAAGAGTGACATCTATCATTGCAACACCACGGGTCCCACTTGCTGTTAGTAACCCTAAAACTGATGAAAAACTATGCAACCATTAAAAACAACTAAAAAATGTGAAGTGGAGGGGAAAGCACTGGAGTTAACACTCTGCTGACCCCTCCAATCACACAACATTTTTAAGTCAATTTTTTCCAAGTTCCCTGCAAACACCAATTATATTTTTTTACATTAATATTTCCACTGTTAATTTTTAATGAAAAATGCATCCAAAATCCAAAATGCAGCACAATATTAATCTGTTTTTTTCCTAGACTGATTCAACTCATGCAATTCACTGAACAACTTATTTACTTGATTAGTTTTACAACATTAAGGATGTCACAAATACAAAGAAGACGTTTCAGCAGTGGTTTGTTGGCATCAGTTTGGGTGTTTAGAACAAATTAAGACTAATTCTATCAAAAATCAGGAGTGCTGAATCACAGTCTACGACTTCTATCAAAAAACAAGAATGATGGAGGTATGGTCCTATGCACAACTGCAATTCCTTAAAATTAAATTCTAAATTATCAGAAATGTGTACATTTCTATCAAACAAATAATCAAGGGGACATAATTCTATAAGCTCACTAATTCTATGAATTTCAACTATTCATTGTCTTCTCTCTTATTCACAAGAACATAATTTCTAGAGTCAAAGAATATTTTAACATTCCAAAATACTTAATCACTACTCCCTACTTACATCAGCCTGGTCTTGCCTTCCGAAGTACATGTCTGATGAAATGGCTTTGACATTGCCAAATTTTTTCTGTGTCTCATCTGTGTTTGCAGAAGGTTCATATTCAGGCTTACGCCGAGATGCAGGCCTGGAAGGAAAACAAAACTGCATCAGGGAGAGAAACTTCATTCACATCGTGGCAGAATGAAAGGAATCAAACAGGAAGCACTAAAGTGCTCAAACTGTATTTTACAGGTAAACAAAAAATATGGTTTAAAGTAAAAAGAACAGAGGCAGAAAACACCAACCAAGCACATACCCCGCCCCCTTTTTTTACATTTTCTACTTGGTTACAAAGATAAAAATACAGTTGCCATAGAGAAAAGATATTTTTTATCATCACAATCAGACCTGTTGTTTGTGTCTTTGGTACCCTCTGGTTCACCCTCAGAGCTGAGCGTCCCAAATTTTCACTCATTTGTTAATGAGGTTTCCTTTGATTCATCACACAACAAATAAAGCAGGTACATGCTCAGAACAGGGCAAATATTTGAGTTTCTCCACACATCTTTTGTCTACTTCCTCTTTTGCTGAAAGTGTTTGGGAATTACCTGCAGCACATGGACCTAACAGCTCTGAGCACAACAGACAGTGCTTAAAATATAAGGAAGTAATTCTGCTTACAAAAGAAATTCAGTCAGGAGATTCCTTAACTGCTGATGGAAGTTCTGGCCAAATTCTCCTTCTATGGACTGAAGAAAATCCCACTACTATGACAAGGACTCAAATCACATTAACAAACTTGGGCTTTCTGCAGAAAAATCAGATTGGTTTTCTTGTGTACCTGTCTGAAAATCCTGTGCTTTTTGAAGTTAACAATATATCAATGTCTTTACTATTATTTTCTTTCTTCCAAAAAGCATCTGAACTGTCATCCCATTTAGAGAAAGAGCTGCTCCTCGAATCTGAAGAATCATAATACCTAGAATAAAAGAAAGAAAAACCTATTGAAATGTCAGAACTTTGTTATTAATTGAAAAGTGGGAATATATTTATTTGTTGCTAGATGATGACTGCTATAGTAAGTGTTCACTAGCAAGTATCTTTTCATCAAAATGACACTTGTCAGTTAATAATATAGATTTCACAATATTGCTTTAGAAGCCTTGTATAGGTGAATCCAAGGGCTCAAAACAGGAAGGAAAGACTTTATTTCTGGTTCTGTGTATTTTTATTATCCAAATATTAAGAACTTGTGAGTTTTGCAGCATTTTTTATTAAAACTAAATGCTAAAAACATATTTCTTGAAAGTGAGTCTTAATTTAATAAGACATTCTTCTCTTGCACATCGAAACTGCAGGGGAAACACAGAACAAAGAAAAGGAAAAAAATTAAGCATGTTTGTCAGTTCTGGTACACTATTTGATCTTTTCCCCTTTAGATCACCTACACATACCTCAGCATATGTGGAAAGTAGCTGAAAAAAAAAACCCCCACCAAAAACTATGAAAATGCTAAAGATTAAGATTTCCCTTTGTGCTTGAAGAAATCTACCTGAAGTGTAGCTATGACCAGGATGGGGAGAAAGATGATCAAAACCACAGGGGGATAGGAGAACAGAATCATTCAGTAGAACAAGATAGGATATTACAGTCTGCACCTGCATTTTGTGAAAAATACTCTTAAAAAAGAAAGTTCTCCATGTTTGTGCTATGAATGCTCAGGCCACTTGTTTTTGCAGTTTATGAGAAACGTTGACACCTGCAGCTGCAAAGTCTCAGCACCAAGCACGGAAAATATGAGGGACAGATCTAGAATGAATTCCTGCAAAACGCAGGAGCCTCTCTCCTGACAGACAAAAGGAAACCACAACAATTTTATAAATCCATAATAAGGAACAGTCAAGGTGTTTTTATGTATTGGAAGCTTTCCTGTCTCACAATGGCCACCCACCAAAACCATGGCATTGGGCAGGGGCTATATGTGCTGATTTGAGTAAAAGTGTTTATTTTCTCTAACCTTCCCTCTCAGATTTTTTTAGCTTTGCAAAATACTTCTTCAGTATTTGGGGTGGGGGAGAGAAAGAAAAACTGCACTTAACAGAAAACAAAACTTTACATTGTGACATTAATAAAGGTTTTACTAATTGAAGCAAAAAACAAAATTCAGGATTTTCAGAGGCTTCAATTATATGTCTAAACCTTGAGACCTTTAGTTTGCTTAAGTCACTTACCAGCACTCTAATATCCAGTATGATTATTTTGCTTTTGGGCATATACTAAGATGATGCTAAAGCTACTTTGTCTCTATTTCAAAGTTACCCTTCACAAGTCCGAATCTGATCATTCTTTCTTTAAAGAGAATGAACTCATGTACCAACTCCAATTAGATCCTCCCAGCTTTAACCAGAACAACAAGAGCAGGAACAACCAGGTTACAATTTATCCTCTAATCATTGAATCACAACACATTAAAAAGCCTCCTCCATAATTCATCCTTTGCCTGCTGGTAGCTGATGAATAATTTGAGAGCAGTTCTGTTCATGGAACAAAGAAAGCAAGCACTGAAATGCTATGTTTTATTTTACAAGACTGCTGCCACTTTCCTTGGACCCACATTTGTATTTCTGCTGCAGTGATTGCACTACAAAGTAGTGACACAAAAGCCTTTGCGCTTTATTTTCCTGTCTACAAGCAATTAGGTACAATTTCTCATGTTTCTGTGGCACAGATCCAACAAAGGCAGTTTATGAAAGCAACACCTGTTTATACATCTCTCAGTCCAGAAACAGCCATTGCAATTAGTGCCTGTAAGATTTAATTATTTTTCTTGTCCCAAGAGCAATATTTTATCCATTTGCATTGCATTCATCCTCTGATAAAATTTTTTCCAGTTATTTTTTGCTTATGTTTTATGTTCAGATACATAAAAGTCTCTGAAATAGGACTGCAGACATCTACACAACACAGCTAGCACAAAATAACTCAAAAAGATTGAAATTTTTCCATTTGGCATGCAGAGAATGATGCAACCGCAGTATATGTAATATCAGACTTCAGTGCTTGTTTAATTTGAAGATGGTAGCACAAAAACAAAAGAAAAAAGGAATGAACATGTGTAATTATGCCACAAAATTCACTGGATTTGGAATACAGCAAATAAAAGTTTATATGGCAACTGTCTGTGCAAGCAGAGATGAGACTCTGGACAAGGTAAAATCTACAAACATATAGTTCAGACCTCCCTCCCAACAAAGGTACCTCCCCTCCGTCACAAATCCATCTGTCACTGAGGCAAAGTCAACTTTTCCACAGCTTTTCTGATTCAGATGTCCCCTGGAAAACATGCTGGGTGTGTACACAGGTCTGCCTTCATCTCAGCTTTCAA
The DNA here is from genome assembly GCA_013398075.1 of Notiomystis cincta. NCBI lineage: Eukaryota > Metazoa > Chordata > Aves > Passeriformes > Notiomystidae > Notiomystis > Notiomystis cincta. Next base: position 11,061 of record VZRX01006398.1, read on the forward strand.
AAACACTGTGCATATTATTCTGGAACTTGCACATACTTCTGGGCTCATCCAAAATCAAAAGCTTACAGAATACCTTGAACTAGAAGAGAAGTAAGAGTCTTCCACATCATCCATGTACTTCTTCTTCGGCTTCGCAATTGCAGGAGCTTCCTGCTCTATTGTTTGCATATCTGAGGTGACTGAGTGAGAAATGCCACTGGGGACATGAAGAAAACAAACATGTAAAGAGATGACAAAGCTCACACCCTAAAAGAAAAGAAGAAATCGAAGCCCTAATCTAGTCTCTGAAGCTTGCTGAGAAAGCCCAAGCTACACAAACATTTAAGGAAAGAGGAATTAAAATAAAGAAAAGCCTTGGAAAACTGTCATTTTCTCAAGGGACTGGACTTCTGAACATAAAGTCCGTTCTGACAGCTGGAGAACACAATTTAGGTTGACCCCTGTCTGGCAGGTTAGAACTTCAATCTATCAGAAGCTTTCCCTTGATAAAGAGAAGATTTTTTTCTGATATTGCTCAAGTTTCCGTAACACGCTCTAGTCAGTTTCTTCATTTCCTAAAAAAAAATGAGGGATAACTGCATAAAACCTCAAAGTATTTCAAATACAGTTTCCAGAACTTCACATACCTCCTGTTGCTGCCCAATCCCATGCCAAGCCTCTCCAGTTCAGTTTTCTTCTTACCAGAGAGGTTTAAGGTTTCTTCTCTTGCTTTAATATCAAGATCTCTGTAGGCCAACCTTAAAGATGATACCCTGGAACAAAACCCAGTTACCAGAGAAATGTCCAATGCTACACTGAATTATCAGACCAGGAATGTTAGCAGAACATTAACAATTTTTATTGTAGCACTATATTTTCTAATGTCTTCCCTTAAGGCACATCTGGGCCCAGCTAAGTCCCCATTCCTTACCTGTAAACCATCTTAGTATTTTCCAGTCATACCAGTGCAGCAGAGACTGAGGTTTTTCATCTTGATTACAGAATTGCAGAAATACTGCTTAAACTCAATTTGTCAGGTCAAAAGGGATACAATTTTTATTGATTTTAATGAGCAACTCAGCAATATTTTAATTCATAAGTCTCAGCTGGCATAAAGTACAAATGAACTACCAGAAGAAAGGCAAATAAGATTTAGGATGCTGCTGATAGATGTTCTGCATAGCAGAAAGGAATAACTGGTAACATCTACCCAGTACTTTAAGCAGAAAGATTAGCAGCCCTTCTCAGGAAACCTATTTTATGAACATCAAAATCTTATTTGCTGTTGATTAAAACAAATGAGGATAGTGATGAAGATTTAAAAAGTAATTTGAGCTACCTATTCTTGCCAGAGCACAGCAGAAGATAAGGAAATTGTGTACCAATTTAAAATCACATTTAAAGTTTCAAGTCTCATAACTCTTCCTCCTTCTAAACTACAAAAGAATCATTTCCATTCCTGCCACATAACAAAGTTATATTGAATTAATTTAGTAAAGCTTATTACTCAAGTTTTTAAAATTAAAATCACACACAAATTAGTTGGAGGCAAATGCAGTTTTAGAACTACTCATCCTTCCTTTCATTTTGGTATCTGCTGCCACCTACAGTTAAAATTCCCAAGTGATAATCTTAGGGAAACACAGCTTTCTTGCCTCCACTGGGACTGGATCCATAAACTCAGTGTATGTGCATCCCTCGTGTCTACAGGCATTTTTAGAGGGTTTTGGCTACTGCAGAGAGGTTGCAGAACTTTTAATAAAAGTTGCCTTGGATCTATATAGATTTATACATTTCTGACACAAAACCCAAGACACTACTTGGGACCTTCTTCCAATTAAATTATACAATCGAAGACAATATTGATAAAGAATAATAATACATGAACAATCCTTTTTTTGATTATTTAGTTATTACTTCAGAGTCTCTCCCCTGGTAGTTTTTGGCAATCACCAAGAACCATGATGTTGTGGTTAAAATACTTCAAAAGACCCCCGTCTGATTTGGATTTTTAATGCGAGCAAAACATTCATTTCTGCAAGGACAAGATAAAAGTGAGCAAAAGGAACAAGGAGATTATAGACCAAAGACCTTGGTACCATGAGCAAAAAGCAATCCTGTAATTATGTAGTAATTCAGAGAATTTCTTAAAAGGTTATAGAAAGGACTCTCTAGCACTTGAGAAGATGTTAAGCTCTTTTACAGTGAAAGTGTACACTAACCAACTATTTATTAGTCTAATTTTGATGACAACTAATGAAATATTAAAAACCAAAAACACACAGCAGAGGAATGTGGAGGGAACCAGGAACAGCACCCTCTGAGCTGCAGGGCTGAGTATTTATTAATTAAGGTGGACCAACAGATTCAAGGCCTCAGAGAGAAGTTTTGGTGAAAATGAAGGCAGTTCCAGTATAAATCAGCTGAAAACATCATCAGGCAATTTCAGACATACTTAAATTCCCTCTGCTCTTACCCAGTAAGTACAAGTTAGCTGAATATTCCCTATGCTCTCGGAAAGACTGTTTTCAATAGTAATCAAATCAAAATAAATTAGGTAACTAGCATGGAGTAAAAAAAATTCAAGAGCCAAGAGTCTTCTTAATAGTGTTAACAGTCTTCTTAATACTTAAACTTCTACAGTTAATCATCGACTGTAGAAACATATATTTAATAGCCAAAAAAAGGGCACTTGGAGTTACTGTTTGGCTCATCTTAACCACATCTGTTTGGGTATTTTCTTGAAGTAAGAACTGAAGTTTTATAGGCATATGCTAATCAATGGTAGTATTTAAAATGCAGTCAATTAGCTCGTTAAATTAGGCTTCATAGTTTACCATTGTATAATTAATTCATACTTACAGTGGCTCTTCCTTCTCAGTTTTCTTAGTACTATGAAGATCCTCTTGTTCCTTCATTTTATCTACAGCTTGTGCTTGTTTTTCAATTTCATTAAAGCTTTGGCTGCTTACTTTTTGGGCTCCCAAACCACCTTTCTTGGCACCAAGCTGGAATTATTGAAAAACAAAAATCCAAAAGCCCCAGTGACTCAACAGTGAGATAAGAAAGCCACGGCAAGCACTACACCCTGTCTGGGAGCATGTGCAGACAGCAAGGAAAATCTAGAGCAGAGAAAGCACTTCTTTCCATGTTCTGAACTTCAAAATTCTTCTTCTGCTAATTGTTCTTACAAATTGAGTTAGCTGTGTAGTGGAGTCCCACAAAAAAATGGAAGTATTATAGTTTTAATTGTTCAGAGATTGGCAGGCTCAAATAAATATAATATAGAGAACAACTTTGGTTTCTTTTGTTGTATAGGAATAATATAATAAATTCTGTTGCACTGGAACCATTACCAGATTTAAAAAAACACTTAATACTGCAAATATTGATATAATGGTGCTGACTCAGATGGTGGCACAGCCCTCAAACTCTTGCTCTTAGTCTCCTCTGTGTTTAATTCCTCACCTGCAACACTGCAGCAACAATAAGTGTCACAATGCATTTACCTTCACCTTTTATTACTTTAAAGCCTTCATGTAAAAGCTCCAGGACATGCACACACAGATCACAAACTGTATCTGCACCTGTCAGCTCAGTTCTGTTGTTGTCACTGGAAGGGAACAGATCTGCACAAACAACTCAGAATAAAAAATTCCTCTTGGGTATTAGGGTATTCTAGTGGGAGCACAAAATCATAGGATTTAATCGAAATTATCTGCCGGAATGACCCTTTAAAATCTTCTGTCCTACAGCAGCCCAGACTTAAAAGGAGTGACTCACTGTAAGATGCTGTCACCCTGACAGCCCATTATTAGAGTGGCATTAGGGTGACTATTAGGGCTGTCTCTTGAGTTCCAAGAGCCACACATTCTAAACTTGAGCTACCTTCCTCAATTTTCCTGTTCCTTGAATTACCATTCTGAGACACTCAACTCTCTTCATGCCTTTTTACAGAGATGGATGCTAAGAAAGTGCTAAGACCCCATGCAGAAGCAAGTCTGTAAACCATCTTTAAACTACCTTGAAATAAATGACCTGTAATAGTTAACAATACTCATAGTTTATATACACTCACCCCTTTCTTAGCTTGAATTGGCTTCTTTTTTATGAAGGTGGTGTTCTCTGCAAGGATTAAATGTACATTACTTAACATACAAGTTTTATTAATTCCAGAACTGCAAAAGAAAATCTTGATAACATCAACTTCAAAATAGTTTTTGCCATTTATTTTCATGTCTTTCTACACTGAGGGGCTGAGGTACTAAACCGAGCTATGTTACAGAGCTGTGAGTATCTCCAAGAAAATGTGGGGAACTACCTTTGATTGCCATCTCTTGAAAAGGTGCAATAGGAATAAAATTACAGCTCAGTTGCAGATTCCTGCTAGTCAACAGAACAGGAAAGCAGGACTTGCTCTTCTGAATCAGACTTGAGGTCCACCTGACATCCTATCACTTCCAAGATAAGTTTTTTCCTGGCTAGAAAGGCATTGCCTGTGTTCCAACCCACCAGTGGCACACATAAAACATATCTGCATCATTAAAATATCACAAGCATTATAAACAGCTCCTACTGTATGCCTATGCACACAGAAAAACTACTCTGAGCTGAAATTTGGGTGGAAAGGGGCATATACAGAACAGAGGTTCTTCACTTAAGACAGAACTTGTGATGTTCAAACCAACCAAGAAAAGCACTTGTTTTAGAAGAAGATGTGTTAAACGTACAAATGACAAAAGCAGGAAGTGTGTCCAGTGAACTTTTTTGGTAGACTCCAGCCCTAAAATAACCAAACCCAAATAGAAGTTGTGAGGAAGACCATACCTGCCTAAAGCATTGAAATAGGCCCAGACAGCACTTCTTCACCATCCCTGTGCTGCTGAGAACCAACACTTTGTTCTCAGAAACCTGGTCCTGCAGGACAAGCCTCAAAGTGACAAATCACTGACCTATTCTATTCTACTCTATATTCCCATCAGCTTTTTCCCCTTGTTCACAGTATGATAAACTGCTCAATGTTAAGTGTAAGAGCCTGGTCATTGAAAGTATTGCATTAACAATACAGGATTTTTCCAGTTCAAGATTTTATGTTCAGATTTCTGAAAAGGGACCAAAATCTATTTCCACAGCTCTTCCCAAGCAGACATTCTCTGTCTAAAGGGATATTTGGGTTCCCTACACTTGCTGCTCTCTTCAGCATTTATTACCTAATGCAGGCTGTGGGGATGTGCTAAGGCCATCAACACTTGGTCCATGTTCTTGTCCTAAAAGATAAGGAGTAACAAGGGTAAGAACAGAAGAAGTACCAAAATACATCTCACAGTACTCAGGGCAGTGCCTAGCACATACACCATAATGTGGTATTTCCATCACAGCTTTCCCAGTCAGGGAAAAGAGCAGCAGGCACCCCAAATTCTGTGTTCTTAGCATGGTTAGGTTATTTAATTATTAAAACAGGGTAAAAAGAGACTAAACTAAGACAATATCAGAAAAAGGCAACTGACTGTTAACAAAGAATCAGTCGTACCTTCACAAGATTCTGGAATGTTTTCTGAGGTTTTCTGCTGGAGAGAAACTGTTTCTGGTAACATCCACTCTGCATCCTTTGCCTTGAAAAAAAGCCCACAAAATCAAAACTGCACAAGAAATAGAATATAGCAAATAAATATGAGCACTGAGTTAAAGATTGCCTAAGTATTACTGGTTTATTAATATCAAATTCTTATGATTACAGCTTTTAGGATTAAAACCTGCACTCAGAAGGGCAGCTATTAAAATGACAAGAAATTCCTACCTTTGAAACCATCTTGTTTTAGTAATCTACTCCTGAGCACTTTTACTTCCCCTCTCAGGAATTTTGTTTACTTATGTTTACCCAAAACCATTAATATGGCATTTTAACTGTGCTTGAGGTTTATTTATTGTATGCTGGATCACTTACTTACATATAATCACCACATCTTCTCCCTGCTAGAAGCTCTTGCACTTCCCATTTTCTACACACTTCATTTTTGATTGTAAGCAGTCCTCCCAACATTCCTGGTGAGTCCTCCCACTCCCTTCAAACACATCCCCCTCAACAGGCAGCTTTGTGACCAGGTTGCAACAAACATTGTAAGAACCGTTACACTTTGCCGATTGAAAACCTAAGGTATAACACAGTACATTTATATCACAGCACTTCCAAGCAAGAAATCCTGGCTCCAAGTGGAATTGTTATGTCTACAAAAAAAATGTATTTTCACTCCCCACTCAGCTACTATTTGGGTCATTTAAAATCATCATTTTAGAAAGTGGTTCACAGTCAGGAAGAATTTTGAGATTCACAGAAGGAAAAGCAGATAAATATTAACTCCCTGACCTACCTTTTCTCTGTAAAGTTTTCTTTTAGGGTTTAATCTTCACCATAGAGCTCACAGTCAACCAAAGTGTTTAGAAAGCAAACAAGAATCAGACAGATAATCTGTACCTTGGTAGAAACATGGGATGCAAAAAAATCTTCCTCCTCTTTGTTTTGAGGTGATGCTGGTGGCATTCCACATCCATCTGTCCACAGCTGAAATCAAGGGACAGAATGTATTTTTTTTTTTTCAAATGCATTAATCTTAAAACTACTCTGTTTTGTTTTCAGGTTAAAAATATATTGACTTTTTCTTGTCCATAGTTTTTCATTACAAATTTATCCAAGGTTCAATAGATGACATTCCTTTTTTTATTAAATTCATACATGTTTCATGTGTTCCTGGTGGACCAGCCAAGAGCTTTGAGCAAAGCCAGATCTCAGGGCTGTGGTCCTCACCAGAGTGTCACAGGACAGGACTCCAAGATTACTCACAGGCAAATCTTCTCATAGCTCTTCCTACTCCATAAAGGAAAAATTACCTCTGTCAGAAGGATACTGAAGGTACAACAAACTCACCTCATCATTCAACAATCAGCTCTATCAGTAAGTCAGAAAAGGAATTTTTTAACATGTGACAGGGGCGGGGATGGTTGATTCTAATGCAATTATCTGAATAATTTACGTCAGTAGTTTAAATAGCACATAATCACTTAAGTTTGCAGTGCATGACTAAAAACACTTACTAAATATTTACTGTATTTTTCAATAATTAATATCACACAATTGGATGGAATCTGTAATTGAAGCAAGGTAATCACAGTTCCTCAAAGAGTCATTTAGGGAACTTGGCATAAACTTAGAAACACACAGTATATTACATTTACTTGAACATATTTTACATCTTAAGCTGTTTACTAAATCAAAAGAAATATTCTCTGAACTTGGTGATGTGAACTATATTGTCCATAGTATGAATAATCCATTAAATTTCATGCTGTTTGATGCACAGATATGAGAAAAAAATCAAGACTTCTTGCTTTTAATTTCCACTCGTCTGATCAACTTCAAATGAACCAGTCACAAACTTCAACAACCTGAATTGAACACTCAAGACATGTTTTCTATGTATGAAGAAAAGAACTGTAACCAAACTTACTTAACACTTCAGCAATCAGTTCTGGATACTTTGCTTAACTCCTGTCAGCAACCTAACAATGTTTTGACAGCTTTCATGAACTGCCTCAGCATTTCTGATGGAGAACAACTTGCTAATTTCCCAAATACTATTTTTGTAGGGAAAAACCAAAAAAATACATTATTTACCTGTTCAAAACAAACCCCACTTAAATCACACATAGTCTGTAGTTAATTTCATTACAATTTTTCATGCTGTACTTCTCTAAATGTTCAATTTCAGATAAGCAAAAATAAAACCACTACATGGTTCATGAAGAAATGGCCACATTATCTAAAGACTGATAATATTTTGTATTACTGATTAGAAATTTAAAGCAACTTTAGAGGGAAAGAAGGTGAAGTTTTTTTTCTGGAATCTCCAAACCTCAGGACACACACTACTCACATCAGTACCGTGCTTTCTCGTGGCTTGTGTTGCAAGAGATTTAATCTTCTCCTTGTACAGCTGAGCAGCACGACTGTTGTACTTGGCATTGGTGTCATTGGTTGTGCACCCATGCTGGTGGAAAAAAGCAGACTGGAAAGCAGAACACAGAAAATGCTGTGAGGAATGGGTTTAAAAGCTAATGATATTTGACACAAAAATATATTGCAGTGCAGCAAACTACTCTGCTCCTCTGCCCAAATCAAATCTTTTAAATTATGGAGTTTAAGTAATCTGCAAAGTACAAAGGAAACTCCACTCTGGTGACTTCTTTACATGTAAATAAAACAGATAAAAGCCCAATACATTGGTGGAATGCTTTAAGAGCATATACAAATGCAAACTTCCATTATATACAAAGAATCTTTGTTCTAAAATCATGTGATTAAGTGGAAGGAAGAGGTAAAATTGATTGCCAGTTGCTGTGCTCCACAGGACATTCCCAATATTCTAAAAGGCATTGCTTGGCTTCACCTCTGTCAGGCTGGAGAGATCAGTGTACGTTCAATAGGATCAAAAGGAGTGTACAAAAATGGTCCCCCTTCAAAAGAAAGGTGTGTTCATGCACATATCTATGTGCCCAGATATGTTTATAGGCTTGTGTGTTTTTATCAAATGAATAAATGAAGACTGTGCATTTCTGCATGTAAATATATACACCTATCAACGTGGTACTTAGAGGGGCTTCTTAGAAACCCTAACTCAAATTACCATAGAGATTTAATCTGAAAGCAAAAGGAACAAAGGACACTTTGGATTTTTTAGCTAAAACACAGCAGGAAGCTCAGGACCGCTGTTATCCAGGATTCAGCATCATCAGGCAACTACAGAACACAAATGATTGCTGTTAATCTAGCAATGCTTCTAGCCAATAGCTGGTAAAAGTAGAACTTGGTATTCTGCTGGAATCAAAAGGGAATGGCTTTTTATTGCCATTAGCAGTGTTAATTTTACTTCAAATGTCCAGACAATTTACAATCTGGTTTTTCAATTTTTGAGTATTAATCTTCTGAACTAATCCAAACCAGACCATAGAGAATTTGAGGTATTTGGGGAGCTGCTGAGGGTATATTGCACCTCTTGGTACAATGTATGATAGGAAACAGTGACATCCAAGCAGGAAGACAAAACCCCACAAAATTAAACAATAAAGGTTTATTGTTATTCTTCTGCTAATAGGCTTCCTAAGATTAACTGAAGACTTTTTCAGACTTTGCCATCTCTTCTTTCCAACTGCCTCAAACCCTTAAAATAGAAAAATTGATATAATTTAATCAAAGCTTTTAAGCATTTGGCTAAAAAAGAAACTGTTTTTAACGTGCCATCTCCCTCTTCTCATTAGTCAAAACTGATTTTTATGTACTAAGTGGCATAACAGAAACTTGACAAGGACATTAATGTAACAGCAGTACTAACATGGAAAGGAATAACTTAGCAAGGACAGACAGAAGAAAAGGAGGGAGAAGACACCATGTAACTGCTCAGATCTGTAAGCCTGAGATAGTGGCTCACTGCATGCCAATTCAAAGAAAAATATTTGACTGGAAAAAACAGAAGTGGAAGGTAAGTAATAATGACCCTGAACTCAGCATTTTTTGTATGTATATAGGAAAAAAAATATAAAAACTCTAAAGACTTAAGGAAAGATTCTTAAAATTGGCAAGGAAAAGACTATGGAAAGCAAGCTTGGGTGAAGCTTCTTAAGGAAACAACATTAAGGACCAAGCACAAATGAAAAAAGATAAGGGATAAGCATTCAGGGAATTAGATGAAAAGTAGAAATTTTGGAAGTTGTATGCTCCCACACTGTGTGGGCCAACTTAGGGAAGCATTCTCAGTCATTTGTGAAAAAATCTGGGAAAAGATTGCAAAAGAGCTTACAAAAGAAAACAAAAAGGGAGACAAGACAGCTGTCAACAGAATTTCAATTTACAAATACAATGTGTAAGTCTATAAAAAATCAAGTTGAAAGTAACAGCCAATATGAATTGGCCCAAACCATGACACTGCTAGTCCCTCTCCAACCATGCAGCATGTCTGATCTTCATTTCTAACTCAGGTGAAGTCAGATCTTGACTCCAGGGTGACTTCTGGCAGTTCCATGTTTTTTGGCATGTTTTTTTCATGAGCCATGCAAGGAATGATGGTCATAGGAAGGGGCCATAAGCTTGGTTTACAAGCCATCTTGCAGCAGCTGTCTAAATGAAATGTGTACTGACAAGGAATCTGATCTGGCCTTTTCAGTGATCTTCAACACTGAATTCTAAGGAAAAAAAACAAACCAAAACATTTCCAGATTATACCAAAATGGAAAAGTTGCAAGAATGGGGGATGAAATCAGCATCCAGATGAAATCTTAAAAAATAGGAGTGGGGCCTGTAACAAAGAAAAAGGACTGGAAAAATCAAAATATTCCCAGGAAGAGAGGCAGTGAGGACAGACCACATTTTCCAAGCCTACCAACTTCAACGTGCAAAGCAAACACTCAGGAGTACCTACAGCATTTGCATTTCCTCCGACCTGCATGCATCTCAGCTGGAACCAGGACCAATTGGAATCCAGTTCTGTAGACCTAAACACAAAGAAATGTTTTTAGTGTTACCTTCAAAGCCATTTAAAAATCACTGTTTCTGGTTTTTTGCCAAGTGTTTCTCTCCTCCCTTTTTCTTTTGTAAACTGTAGTTATTTATCAGACCACAAAAGGCCCTGAGTGTCCAGGTGGGACACTCACCTGGAATGAGATAAGCTCAGGGTACAGATTTACTGCACCAGCTGACTGCCTGAGCACTACCCAAGTACCAGAATCACAAATTAGTTTGGGTTGGAAGGGTAGAACTCAGGTGCCACCACAATGAGCTGCTTCAGGAAGCAAAGCTGGCAAATTGACCACAATTCCCAAGAAGTTATCAGATAGAGCAAAACCAACACAAACATTAAGAAGGTTTGAATCACAAGCTGAAAGGACAATGTGTTTTCGTCTCTGAGCAGTTATGTGAATAAACAAAACTGCTAAATGATGAATTTTACTGTCAAAACACACCAATACTTACCGAATGAAACTCAGGTGAACGCCAAGGGACCGGTGAGTCCCTGAGCAATCAATACAGAGAAACACTCCATAGGTGATGCTTGCCCAGCTGGGGTTCTTTGCTCCACAGTCAAAACACACCTCAAAGCAAACAAAGATCAGTAACAGGACTTGAGCACAACCAGGCCTTGTACAGGTCAATGTAACAACCCTGCAGCAATTCAACTTTGTTAACTCACAGCATTTGTTGACATGACAACTCCATAGATCCTAATTTTATACATCTAAAGAGGAGTTACACAATCTGCCCACACAATTACATGCCTCCCCATTTCCAATTATAACCACTCTACACAGGTTGAGAAATCAGGTTGGAGAACCCACATCAGCCTAGTTCAAACACACGTTTAACACAGTGCTTCCAGCATTGCTGGAACAGGAAAGTGTTTGTTTCCCTGAGGGCAGGCTCTCCTCGTGCTGCACCTGTGAGTCCTCAGGAGGTATCAGCAGGACTAATGCCATCATTATCTACTTTCCTATACTGAAACCTTGACCTTCAGGGCAAGCCATGGCAATCCAGCTGTGTGAAGAAAGCCTCTGAGCACTGCTTGTCTGGGCAGCCTCTGCAGATATTTGCATGATTCATCACACACCAATTGCCACATCAGCCTTTTCCCGTCTGTACCACACTGGTTAAAAAGCAACAAGGTCCACAACTACTGCATGAACAAACCCAGGAATTTCCTACCCTCTGCCACCACACTGGACCTCTAACATTCAGCCAAAACAACAAGAGCTGTGTCTGTGTTGGTCTCATACACTTTGCAGGTCGGCAGACCAAAACTTCCAAGTCCTTTTTCGGCTGTTCTGAGTTTTGTGCTTCTCTGACCAAGGAAAGCAAGAACCAGAAAAAAAATTACCTGATACAAACCGATTATCAAATGCAAGGAACATCACAACTTTAAACAGAAACAGCTATTCTGAGTTAATGCCATGTGTACACATCTGTTCCTGTATGACAGGACTTTAGCTGATAATTGCTTTTTCAGAGGTATCTGCAAAGGCTGCAGAGAAGTATTTTTACAGTAAATGCATCCACCCTGTGGCATCTCTTAAGAAATAACTCCACAGAGAGATAAGCTTTTACACAAATTGACAGCATTTCAATCTGCAACTTCATCCTTTAACACCCTCCTATAAATTTAATGCATCAGATAGCACTGGAAGTTCTAGCTATATGCAGATATAAAAAATAAAGTTTATTCCAAGTCAGGTGGGGACATATGGAACATCATAAACATGCCACAGTGCTTCCAGCAGCTCCTTGCCAAGATGAACAACAAAATAAAACTAAAATTAAGAAGTCTTCTTGCCAGAAACTCCATCTGTACAACTGGATAGAGATTTAGGTCTCTCTTTTTTTTTTTGTACATACACCATCAAACCAGTCCTGAGTCTGGGCTCAAGTTATGCCACCCATCATCCATCCAAATTAATTTCAAGAACATACCCAGGAGCTGTTTGAGGCTAAACTCCTCAGTTTAATGTGGGCCTATTTAGCTTGTGCAGTCCAAATTTATCAGGCACAATCACAATTCACCAGCAGATCCAGCATTAACTCTTCCAACAACTGAATGTTTTAAGGGTGAATTTCACTTAGGTAATGACTGGTAACACACAGCAAGCATGGAGATCACAGCTCCTGCATGTGCAAGTCCTGCCTTTTCTTCTCAACAGTGACTTAGTAGTTATTAATATATCCCATTCCTGTACGTGGAAATGGGGCATTCAGTGGCATACAGCAGAAACAAAAGCAACACAGAATGTGTCACAACAGGAGGGGCTAGAAGGTGTCCCTGAAGCAAGCTCAGGTGGAAGAATGGCACAGAGGGAGTGAGGGAAGAAGAAGAATGAGTAAGATTTCATGCATACCATATTCTAAGAAAACACACAGCCTAAGTGGTCAGAACTTGTTCTTTTTTTTCCCCCAATTCTTTCAAGCGGTTTCTTAAAAAACATGAGATTAATTTTCATTTTAAATTGACTATTTTCAGGCTTTTTCTTACAAGGCCAAAGGAGGATGGGGACAGCAAAAAAAGGAGAAGATTCTGCTTGAAACCAAAGCCAACAGAGAGGCCCAGGTCTCACTTCTGATACAGGATAGCAAAGCTGACCTACAGCTGGAAGTCTTGTGGAAATTCCCTGGAGTACAAATGGGAAATGAGAATCTGGAGTGGGTGGTTAAAAACATCCATGTTTTTAAAAGTTCAGTCATAAACATACCTGAAGATTCTCCCCCTTTCCTGCAATTATGATTCTCCTCCTTTCCCTTTCCTTTCCTGCAATTATGAGCACTTTGTAATTTCAACATCTTGAAGTCAATTGCACCACCTTGGAGCTGGCTACCACAGCTCAGTATCTTCACTCACACAGGAGTCCCTACCAGACACCTGTGGAGATCATTCACAGGCATAAAAATATATCTTTCAGGATTGAGATGCAAGAAGGGACATCCAATTTTCTTGTGAAAGCAAAGGAGGAACTATTTCCATCAATGTTATGCAACAGAAATAGATGAGTGTTTCATTAACATTTAGACTAATTTTGCTTAGTTTTCTCAATTTTTAAGTGCTTCCTACCACATAAATTTTAAGAAGAATCAGGGTGAAGAAATTAAAATCTATTTCAGAATCACCCTATGAAATTGTTTCCATTTTAAAAACAGATGAAGTGTATTTTACGTACAGATTTAGGTGCAATTAAAATACTAAAATATTGATTAAAAATAAATTTGAACATTATGCTTAAATTATCTAGTGCTTTCAAAATACATTTGAACACTTTTTGTTTTGTTTTGTGCTAAAGCACAAACACAACAGTGTAGATTCAGTAAAGAGTCACTTTGGGAAAAAACAGCCAAAGACCTAACTGAGATGTTTGTATGGGAGCAAACACAGAGATCGGGGTATAATCCACAGCAAGCAGTCAATAAGTCATCAAACACCCACCATGCACAAAAACACCTAAGTTAATAAATAAAACTTGCCATTGGATATGGAAATGCAGTAATAAATAGATGACAGAAATGCTGGTTTTGGCACAAGCAGAAGAAGTGAGTGGGTTCAGCAAGATTACTCATCCCTGAGGTCAGGGCATCACAGACTTTCAGCCTCTACACTTTGAACGTCCCCAGGAGCGGGCTCCAGCCCCAGGGCAGATCCACACCTTGCCGTTCTCAGGCTGAGGATCCAGCTGTCTGAAAACTTATCTGGCTAGAACTCAGGAGGCAGTGCCACACTCAGCCCTGGTGATCTAAATCCAAGCAGCTCCTCTTAGTCACCAGCCACTGTCCCCAGATATGCTCTCCTTCTTCTCTTGCATCAGCACGAATAATCCCAGCTGCTGATCCCGCTGGGAAGCAGCTCTGCACGGGCACATGGACTCAGAGCAAAGGTAGGGCCAGCTCACAGCACAGCTGGCAGGAATGCCAGCACAAGGGAGGGAACTGCAGCGCTGGCCACAGGAAGGCAAGAGGACTGCCTGTTTTGGAAGTGTCATGATCTCAAAATGACATAAGGGACACAAGATAGTAGAATCCATTCCGGGGCAAAACTCAACACACACATGCAAACCACACCCACATCACACACTGCAATAACACAACTGCTAATAAACCACCAGCACAACACACACGCTGCCACAGGAATACCATCATCGACCAAAGAAAAGAACCAAGTGGGAAAGGACAACCCAACATTTTCAGAGGAACAGATCTATGACAGAATAAAAGAGACTTTCAGCACAGCCTGAGTATGCCAGTCTTCAAAACAGCTAAGCTGTAAAGGTTAAACACTCAAGTTAACAGAACCAAGTAGCTTACGGACTATGAACATTTTTATGGGTACAAAATATGTCCTATTTAATAACTCTGACATGTTTGTTAAGTCATCAGGCAGCTGATCACTAGTCTGCTGTCATCAGGCAGCTCAACATTGTGTAACACCCAAAGACACCAAGAACTCAAAACCTCATCGTAAAGGGAACTAACATCAAATTAGATGTTAATTTCAAGACAATTATTCAAACATCACTTTCAACACAGTATAACCCACAAATTAAACTGCATGTTTATTTAAATGAGAATTATTCTCCTAAGCTCAAGTGCACTAAGAACTACTGCAGAGCACCCAGAACAGTGTAAATGGACATGCCTGCCTAGAGCAGGCAGTTCCTCCCAAACTCTACCCATAAACTTCACAGATAAAGCAAACTACAAAGTTTTTAATACAGAACCCTTTTCAATATTTGCACTTTCCCATGCCTTTCTTCCCCGACAAAAAAAAAAGAAACTTAAAAATAAAAGGGGCAGACAGATTGCTTAAGAACACAACAGAAAGGAAACAAGCACGAGAAGGGAAACTGATTGAAGAAACAACTTTTACTTCAGGAGAATGGTCAGACAGACAGGCACGGGAGTTGTGAGACCTTAGCTGCTCTTCTCTACTCTCCCTCTTTGCCTTCTCAGGTCAACCAGACCGGCACCGCCACATTGTTACCGAGTTCTCTGTGCCTGAGCCACTTCTTTGCCACTGGCCCACAGTGAGTGGCAGCACACATTGTGCTAATATTGCTTGGTCAACACTGAGTTTCTATGCAGCATCTGACATGGGGAGACAGATACACCTGACCAACCACAGCTACCACATCCACCTGATTAAATCTACACAGTAACAAGGAGCCCAGCACAGGGGAACTGCTCAGGGCACTTCATGCTTGCAGTACTTTGTAATTCTTCTGCGATCCCAATACAGAAAAAGTACCGTAATAGCCCTAAACTACTCAACTTTCAGGTATAGTGCCAGCGAATTTCAGGAACTTGTAAGAGATCTTCTCTCACCCTCGTTGTTAGGACTAAGACCTTTCCTTGATAAACTTTTTATCCCACTGCAAAGGCAAGTTTTCTTCTGTTAGAAACTGAGTGTTTACCTCTGAGCTCTGCTTTCTGAGAAACCAGACCTGTACAGTCTTAATGAACTGTGTTCAAAGAGTGGAAGTCAGTTTTGAATCAGAGGCAGACATCCGGATTACTATTCCCAGAAAACAAACCCAACATGTATCTTCATAACGCTAATCCACAGCTTCCTGGTGGGTGTATATTTCATGTATGTTCTCAGCGTACATTGCAAAGCCAACATAAACATGCAGCACAGGGCAGCTGGAGGCATTTGTGCCGCGTCACTTGTCAGGCACCTTTCCCAGCCCACACCTCCACACGCAGTGGACAATACAGAAACATCTTCACGACACGGAAAAGAACACCTGAGCATGGAACAAGTCCAACAAGATTGGAAAACAACAAACTTTTATCACTGTAGAAGTGGCTGTGACACTTCGGTGGATAATATAAAAAGGAGGAAAATAAAAAAAAAAGAAACAAAAAAGAAACACACTCTCAACACTACGTTGCACCTGGTTGGTAACTTGGTTTATGCTTAGCGGAGCTGACCCTCGCAGCGGACCTGAGGTACCCAGTGGACGCCGCACCTTCCTCCCCAAGAGCTCATCCCTTCAGAATCCCGGCCAGAGGGACGAGGGGCAAACAGGGAAGGGCTGCCCCGCTCCCGNGCCCGGCTGCCGCGGAGACGGGAGCGGAGCTGGCGGCCCCGGGGGGCGCGGTGCGAGCGGGATGCTGGCGATGGGGGGAAAGCCGCGCGCACCATCTGCGCCCTGCCCAGAGTCACGGGAGCGTTCGTCTCGGAAAAGACCTCGGAGATGAGCGAGCCCAGCCTCTGAATGATCGCCACCGTGTCAGCCGCACCATGGCAGTGAGCACTACGTGCATCTTTCCAACAGCTCCAGGGATGGGGACTCCACCGCCTCCCTGGGCAGCCCGTTCCGATATCTAATCGCGCTTTCCATGAAAGAAATCCACCTTATGTCCGANATAACGCTAATCCACAGCTTCCTGGTGGGTGTATATTTCATGTATGTTCTCAGCGTACATTGCAAAGCCAACATAAACATGCAGCACAGGGCAGCTGGAGGCATTTGTGCCGCGTCACTTGTCAGGCACCTTTCCCAGCCCACACCTCCACACGCAGTGGACAATACAGAAACATCTTCACGACACGGAAAAGAACACCTGAGCATGGAACAAGTCCAACAAGATTGGAAAACAACAAACTTTTATCACTGTAGAAGTGGCTGTGACACTTCGGTGGATAATATAAAAAGGAGGAAAATAAAAAAAAAAGAAACAAAAAAGAAACACACTCTCAACACTACGTTGCACCTGGTTGGTAACTTGGTTTATGCTTAGCGGAGCTGACCCTCGCAGCGGACCTGAGGTACCCAGTGGACGCCGCACCTTCCTCCCCAAGAGCTCATCCCTTCAGAATCCCGGCCAGAGGGACGAGGGGCAAACAGGGAAGGGCTGCCCCGCTCCCGGGACAGCCACCCTGGGGACCCGCCGGGCCTTTCCCTGCTGTCCCGCGCGGGGCGTGCCCGGCTGCGGGCCCTGCGCCTTCCCCGCCCCGCCGGCTGTGCGACGTGTCACCGCGGCGGAGCGCTGCCCGCCGGCCCGGCCCGGCCTCTTACCTTGTTGGTGGGCACGGAGCGGAGCCGCTTGAAGATGGCGGCGATGTCCTGCTTGCTGG
>VZRX01006398.1:30529-43569 GCA_013398075.1 Notiomystis cincta
CCTCACCCCACCTGGCTGCACCCTCCTGTCAGGTAGAGAGCAATAAAGTCCCCCCTGAGCCTCTTTTCCTTCAGGTTAAACACCCCCAGCTCCCTCAGCTGCTCCTCATCAGACTTGTGCTCCAGCCCCTTCCCAGCTCCATTCCCTTCCCTGGACACACTCCAGCCCCTCAATGTCCATCTTGCGGTGGCAGGCCCAGAACTGCCCACAGCACTCGGGGTGAGGCCTCACCAGTGCCCAGGACAGAGGGACGGTCACTGCCCTGGTCCTGCTGGCCCCACCATTGCTGAGCCAGGCCAGGAGCCCTTGGCCTTCTTGCCCACCTGGGCGCTCACTGTGCACTGGCAGCCCCAGTCCCTTTCCTGCTGGGTTCTTCCCAGCCACTCTTCCCCATTCTGGAGGGGCTTGTGACCAAGGGGCAGGACCTGGCATTTGGCCTCATTGAGCCTCATTGCTTTGGTCTCAGCCCATTTATCTAGCCTGTCATGGCATGTGGTAATGGGAATCTGCCCCTCTGAGACCTCCAAGGAATTTTTTGACAAAACTAGGAGGCTTGACATGAAACTTTTAACATTCTTAGGATAATGAAAAGGCCAGAAACAATAAAACCCTTTTTTTTCTCCTTTCTCTCCTTATACTTCACAAAGGAATAGGCTAAGAAGCCAGTATCGAGGAAATTACCATAAAAACAATTAAATTGTCCTTCTCTTTACAGGTCATCACACACTGTAGAAATGAGGGGGGGGTATGACCCAGGGTACCTCTGAGGCTGTTGGCCAAAGACATTTGCAAGCAGAGGAGTAAAAGAAATGGACCTCCCGGGACATATCAGTCATGTAGCCTTCCTCTGAGAAAGAGTCATATTCAACTATTAAAAAAATGTAAGATTACTAAAAAGATTACTAATATTGGCATATTTGGTTCTGACACCTCTCTGATTGCTTTGTGTAACCCTCGCCTTGCACTGTCTTCTACCACCCATCTAGCATTCCTAATATTTGAATATTGCCAAATGTCCAGTCTCATGCTTTTGCCTGTGTCTTGGGTCTTAATTTCTGACTTCTTGGGTTTTATATGCTACATTTTTGTCTTGAAGAGGGGAGGGCAAGGGTAAGTCTGGAAAAAAAAAAAAAAAGAGGGCAAGATCTATCAAACAGGTGTGCCATAAACAGGCTACCCTTGAATGAAAGGAATTCTGCCACTCCTGCTGGTTTCTGCAGATTACATCTTTATGAGGAAAAGGCCAGGGAAAAAAACCCAGCCAAGTAAAAAGAGCAGGAATGAGTGTCACTCATAGCTCCAAGATGAGCCTGCAGCCAGAGGGGGAGAGACTGCAATTTAAGAAATCAAGGAAGCTGCAGGGAAAAACAAAGGGCCAGACAACAAAGAAGAGAGACAACTTCCTAGTCCCAGATTTATGGTCATATGCAACTTTTTTGATGTCATGTATAATGTACATATCGTCATATATATAACCAGTGACCAGGCAACCTGGTTCAAACAATTCAGATTGCATAGACAATACTTGTGCTGCCTACCCAGTGGTCTCCCCAGGGCAAATTGTTGCCTTTCAGGTGCTAAGACCTCCAAGACAACAGCTCAAAAGGGTTGATACAAATATTATATGTTATTTTTCCTCCAGTCTGACTAATGGAAGAATAAACACCAGCAAAAGTGCTTTACTGAATCCCTTTATTGATTTCTGTGCATGTATTTTAAAGATGGGGTACATTACCAACAGCAGCAACAGCTAAAGTACAGGTAAGTTTAAATACAAGGAATATTCTAGAAATATTTGCTATACAGAGTCCTCCTACTCAGGGTCTGCAAATCCTCTGCAGCCTGCCTCAAAGAAGTTACAATGGATAAGATCCAAAAATTATATAAGAACAGACAATAAGATCATAATTACAAACAAATGCACTTGAACTTCAGGTGCCTCAATTCCAGTGGAAGACTCAATTTTAACTGAAGCTATGGCATGTGGGAAAAAACCCCAACCAAACAAAACCAAAAATTCATTACTGCCCCAAGACAGAAACAATATATTGTGAGATGCTCTTCTGGACAAGTGGAATAGAATAATTTAATTCAAGCCAATGAGGAGATGAAACGGCAGCTTCTCTATTAACAATATTTAGTTTCTTGAACCTTCAATATTCCTTTCATGCAAATCCAACTGAAGGCTGTCAGAAGAAGAAAAATCAAGTCCAAGCTCAGGCTTTATAAAAAGCTCAGTGTGGTCTTTCACATTCCCTGTTTTGTCCACGAGTTTTTGCACTTGCAGATAATGCAATCTAAACACTTATTTGCATTGCAAATCAGTGCAGAATCAAGTCAGATGTGAATTAAAAGTATGTCTCCAGCTTGTCATTTTTGTTGTCTAAACAAGGCCCATGCAGGAGCTTGTGCCCATGTCTTGATAAACGCACTTATATAGTTGGACGGTTGTTGGTATCACAGGATTCAGAAAATTCCGAATAAAATTAATATATGTCTTGTATGGAGAGGTTAGAGGTTAGAGACCTGGGATGACATAACTGAAGAGTGATCAGACTGATGGCCTGTCTTCATTTCGTCTCTTCAGCCAAAATAATGTAAAATAAAACAAGCATTACATCCCATTTTGTTGAAGAAGCAGAACCTTCCTGTGCTGACTTACCTGGAAACAAAAGAGACAAAAGCTGCTCGAATTAGAGCGCCTCAACCTGCTGTGAGTGTTACCCCAGGCTGAACACCAGCGCCTTTGGTTTGGGAGCTTCCTTGCACGCCGTGTGCTGAATGCCAAGGTGTCGGACGGTAATCCAGCAGGGCTAGGGAGGGCTTACCGTGGGGGCGGCAGGGTCTGTCTCAGCGGCTGTAACACTTCAGCGCCAGGAGGATGACCGTGAGGAGCAGAGCCACTGCGGAGAAGAGCAGGGCGAAGACAACGTAGCACCAGGGGGAGTTCTCCGAGCAGGTCACTGCCAAAAAGACAAGGGACACGGGTGTCGTCGCGGGTAGAAGCAAGAGAGCTTTTTTTCTGGCGGGATGAGAAGCGTTGTCCTTAGGCCTTCAGATACAGCCTGTATATCTGTATAGGTTTATTCGTGTACAAACCTGTGTGTAACTATGTGTACACATAAAATCACACTTTCAGGCTCAGAAGAAACTTTTTCCTGGCCAGTACTAAATTTTAGCATCACAGCTGTTGAGAAGAAATCTAAAAATATGACCTCTTGCCTTTAGTGGCAGAGCACAGCCAACATTTTGCCACAGCACAGCACTTCCCACTCTGGAATATAACCTGCCTTTTCCTTGGAAAATGGCTTGCAGTGGTTGTGCTATCCTGTGTTAATTGTCTGAGGTTACATGACTGAAGACCCGCAAGGAAAGTTTGAAGGTCCCATTCAGGCTTTAAAAAAAGATTTTAGAGGTAATTTGAAATTCTAGAGACTCTTTCTAGATTGCCATAATTTTTAAGTACAACAAAGACACACTTGTCTAATTGGTCTTTAAATCCCTGCCTCCATAATTTTCTTCTCCAGCGTTAATCCTGACTAGGATCACCGCGTTCATTTGATCCCCATTCCTTAATACTTTCCATTTAAACTGCTCCCCAATCTAAACAAGAATCAGAACAAACATTCAGCTTCTGTGGTTTTAAAGAGGTTCCAGTGAAGAATGTGAAGGAACAGAGCTCTCCTAGTAGCACTTACCCATCAGTAGAGCATATATGAATTTTGATATTCCTTTAACAAAATCCTAAAAACCTGGACAGTGTACCCAGAATCAGAGAGATGAAGGGAGGAATTAAGGACTGGGATGTAAAAAAGAGCCAAAAAGCAGACAGGTCAATGTCCCTATATCAAAACTGCATTACTGACAGCACTTTCCATGCCACATTCCAAGCCTGGATTCACTGGGATAAAATTATAAAGCATTTCAATGAAGCCAGGAAATTAGTTTTGTCTTTAACAGGGTCCTCACCTGGCCCACTCCCTTGTCTGCCCAACTGCCACTTTTATTCAGAACAACCACCTGAAGCTTTCAGTTTCTGTTTCCTTGTGAGGCCAAATTAAACCCTAATGGAAATTTTTGTTTGCACTAGCATTTCCCACAGCTAACACTTTTTCCATACATTGATTAATTGCTCTTATGCATCACATGAATGCAATATTCTCTTCATTTTCACCTCATACACAAGACTCAAAACTGAGATCCAGTATCTTATTTCACTTTGCAGAGCAAAATTTTCTTTCGGGGCTGGCTACATGGTTTGAGACAGTTTAAAGTATTTTAAAATTTTAACATAAGGAAAGATAGACACAATTTTTCTGGAATTGTCAGAAAACTGTTCAAAATTTTTGGGTTTTATCTATTACTTTTCAAAGGTAACTCAGTTTTGCTTTAAATACTATTGCTGGCTTGTTCATTCACCCAAAATTCATTTGGAAGTGAAAAACAATACATGGAAATTGTTGCTGAAGTGAACAGATGAGTTTTCAAGTGCCTCCACTGCAAAATTAATTTTAAGCATGTTCTGATCATCCTTCAGGAATGGGCAGCAGGGAAAAATGGATCAAAATTCCCTGCAGCAAAGAGAGAAAGTGATGCTCTCCCATACCCTGGAAAAATGTGATGTTTGGCTGCTGAAATCTAATGAGAAAACATGAAGTGTTCTGCAGTGTTGCCATACCTGAACGTGTAATTTTGGGTGTGCTGTCTGGTCTGTCAGATCTCCATTTTATATTCACCTCAGCATATGTGACTGGATCACCTGGAGGGACAAAAAGGGCTGAAAGTATTAGAAGAGTTCACACAATAATTGTTCTTCTGCTTAGTATTCCAAATAAATAAATAAGTAAATAAATAAATATATAAATAATACTAATTTATTAATTTATTAAATTTTAGACCAAAAGAATCTTTCTAGGTGACTCTCAGTTTTCATACACTGAACTACTCTATTATTAATTCTATTTTTTCCTCATCATTCCATATCTTACACACACATCTATTCTGTCAATCTTTAAATAGAAATTAATCACTGGCAACTTTTTTGGCTAAATTTAGGGGTTTTTCTGTTTACTTCTTAATAAACCACGAGCATGGCTGTGACATTTGTGGTCACAACCACTACAAAAAAGTACTTCATCCTCTCTTGCAAGATTTTTGCAACCAACAGAGCACATAAAATGTGTTGCAGGGTGGGCTTCCCCAGAGGTGTGGGATTGGCTGGAAAATTGCACTTTCCCCACCTTCCCATTCTCAGTAGTGGAGAGTTCCTGTCTGCTGGACCATCAGGAGTGCTTGATCATGGAAACAGGGCTGGGAATAGAATTCGCAAGAGGATTTTCAGCAGCAACCAAGGAAGTGGGTGGTTTGCTAAGACTGCTCTTGCTTTGGCAGAGCTCTGCTTATCTTTGGAGATTTGTCTGTCCTTGAGCGTGGATGCTTACACTGGCCACGGCAGAAACAAGCCATTCTTTGACTCTCAGTGGCCACTGCTGGCTGCAAAGCCCAAGGAAGGCAAAGATGATGTTTAGGTATCCGACTCCTATTATGTAGTTGAGCTGCATCCCATAGGAAGTGCTTTGAAATTCATGTACCTCACAGGATGCCCAGAGGGCATCTCGCTGCCCAGGGGATTTCTACAGGGCCACTGGCCCAAACCAGCAATATTTTACAACCAGAAAAGCTCAGGGAAGAGGTACCAGTGGAAAAATGACTGCAGGTGTAATGGGCCAGTGGACTGCCCTGTGACACAGCTTATCTTTCTTTTTGTGATATTAAATCCAGAGATGAACTTTACAGTTCAGAGGAAAAAGCTGAGAGACAGCACACGTGTCACTGACCCCAGCAGCTTTTGGTAGGTGTGGCAGCAGAAGGAAGGAGCTATATTTTTATATCAGCTGCAACACACCACCTTCAGGGTTGCCTGATTTGCATGTTTTGCCTCATTCCCCATGAGCTGCTTTCAAAAAATTTGCTCACTGATAGTGTATGAAATAAGATTTTTTTTTGCCTGAAGAAAAGCAACCTCCTAAAGCTGCCAAAACTTCTGAGATCAACCTTAGATTTACAAAAAATATTGAATCCAACCCATTTTCAGAACTAAGCATCTTTCTCAGGCAGCAGCCAAGAGGTCAGAACAATTTAACAGCATCTGGCAGAAGGTGAGGGCTCAGTTTCCTGCACTTGTGCCCTCAAGTATGAAAGCAATAGATCACGCAAAAAAATCAAAGATGAAGTTTGTAAGAATGTATAGATATGATTTTATATCTATAAGAACATGAAACAATATTAATTATATAGATAGGTGATTTTTTTTTTCACTATATCTCACTAGGACACATTGGTGCTGTTTATAGGTGCCAAATTACACATTGATTTAAAGTATTTCTTCATGCAAAATATTACAACCAGCCTGTGGATGTCCTTGTTTTAGGATGCTATTTAAGTAAAAAAAAATTACTGGGACACTTGCAGGAATGCAAGATTCACAGAAGTGACAAGAATATAGATATTGCAATTGAAAATATTTTTTTCAAAAATATGACAGGAACATAGATATAAGAAACATAAGAAAAACATAAGAAAAGAATTTTCTTAAACATAAGAAAAGCATTTTGTGTGAAATTTGGTTACTTAATTAGCCCCATAATTGGCCATTAAATTTTTTTAGATTCTGAATTTCCAAGCATCTTATACTGGCAAATTTCAGAAGTATGGTCTTGGCTGAGAGGGCTCTCAGAATAATTTAGACAGCAATTTCTAAGCATGATTCACTGAAATTAATTAAAAGCTGTGTGAAATCACTTAAAATTATAACATATAACTGGAAATTTAAGGGACAAGTGAGGAAAAAAATAAAAATAGATGGAACAGACTTTTATGATCTCAAAGTTTGAGACTTTTTCACAGTGAGTTGAACTGGGCATGGGGATGCATCTCCAATAAACCCTTATGGGACAGTTCTACACTGGAGTTCCAAGGATTGTTCTGGCAGTGTAGCTCTTTTGCAGAGAACTGATCTCATAATTTAAGGGGCAAACTGAGCTAACAATGAAAGACAAAGATTTCAGACCTGTACAGGTGCTTTTCATACTCTATACCAAGGAGCGAATATACAAATTCAAATTTTTAGAATAAATATTGCTTTGCTGTCATACTTGGGACATATTTTTCTTTCCTGTTGTAACCTCTGAATATTACAATTTAAAATAAATTTTCCATGCTCAATTGTCTTACAACAAGAAAAGATCTATTTTTCGATCAGAATTAAAAAAGTAAAACTTGATGCTTTTGTTTTAAAACCATGAATTATTTTCTACCTAAATCCATTAATGACTATATTTTGCACATTATTTTTTTGAAAATATCCTTTTTAAGCAATGCGGTTTTATAGTTGAAGGCATCAGTATGTCATAGACAAATTGCAGTATTAACAGTGTTCAAAATTATAGAAAGTTCTGTTAAATCTTGTATTTTTCTCCACACAGAACTTTTAGAAGAGAATGAAAGAGGGAGAAAGAGGGAGAAAGAAAATAAAAACAGACCTATTACTTTAGAATTTAAAAATACTTCTGGTGTCTAAGAAACTGAATCAAACGAAAATACAAAATGTAAGTGGACAGCAGGAGAGAGAAGTCCATTCAGTGAATTTCATCTGTCAGTGAGTTTCCAATAATCTATATAAAGATCTTCAATGTCTGAGCATTAATGTGTTTCAGAAACAGCTCATTTCAGCCATCTTACTGAAAGCCAGAACGGGATTTTAAAGGTCAAGCTTCACTTTCGCTAGAATTCAGCATTCCTTCTATCAATAAACATGAATTTGCCAAGCCAATGGATATACATAACAAACAGAGGTGGGTATCAATAGTTATAAAAGGCTTTCAACATGACTTCAACTTCTCATGTTCATGAGAACAATTTAAGAAAGGGGGAAAGTTTTAAGAATGTGTCAATGAGCAAAGAAAAAGAAAGCAATGTTAAGATGACCATTTTTTTTACCTGTATCTGAAGCTTCTGAAATAAAATTCACTCTTTCCTTGGGCGACACCTCAGCATAGAGCACCTCACTTGCCATTTTGAAAAGTTGCTTTCCTCTCTCAGATCTGCCATCAAAATGGACTCGCTGAAAAAAACACAGCCCCTATATTTGACCTCCCCTCACCACACCACAAGGTCAACAGAAGTGTTTAGATGTCTGCAAAACGGAAGGAAACGAGAAACTTTTTTCTTCAAATGTAAATTCTCGCCTCGCAGTTTACTCCCTTCTTTTGGTGTATGCTGTATTAAAAACTGAGATTTTGATCAATTGTCTCATAAACTGTGACAGTCAGTCCACACATAATTTTCATGTAGAACCTGAGCTGGCAACATGCTGTTTATGTTCAGTTTCTCCTCAAACCAACTGGACATTAAAATGTGTTTCAGCAAGAAAACTCAGTTCATGATTATTCGATTGCTCATTTTGTGATTATTTGATTGCTTTGGTTTGTGGTATTATCAGATCACTTCCTCCTAAACTTCAATAGTTCAGGGTTGAAGCCAGAAAGCAAGGATATGGGGAGGAACAGAAAGTATATCTGATATTGCTGAAAAAACTAATTTAAATATTTTTGAAATAATGTTTTTCTGAACTTCATTTTTTAAACAAAATTTATGTGCTACAGAATAAAATTAATTTTAAAAGTTTGGTTTAAAAATGTTTCCATAAGGCCCACTTCCCTTTTTTTGTAGTGTTTTCCTCCCCATAGAAATTTCTAAATGTCAGTGTTTTTTTTCTAAATTTTGGGTTTTCTGGTAACTTAGAATGATACCAAAGCTTTGAATTCATCTCACAGAGGAACTTCTGCTCTTCAACCAGTTCTATACCACATGGTAATCCTCATATCCCTGGGGAATTCTTGAGATCAGAATTAAACCAGGGCTGAGTTTGGCCTATGCTTCCTTTGAACGTTGATCTTCAAATTTTCTCAATAAAGGCAGAAAATGTGATTCTTTGGAGTTATCATGGTGGTAAGTTAAGGAGTGCAATAATTTGCTCTCTTGGGACTAGCCATGGAAGAAGGATGAACACTTTGGCATTTTCAGCTTATATCACTGAGATGTTTGAGGATGGGCCATCACAATCCTGGTTACTAAAAGGCTCTGTATTAATCACAGAATGGTTTGGGTTGGAAAAGACCTTAAGATCATCCAGTTCCATCTCTCTGCCATGGGCAGGGACACATTCCACTAGACCAAGCTGCTTCAAACCCCGTCCAACCTGGCCTTGAGGGACGAGGCAGCCACAGCTTCTCTGAGCAACCTGTGCTAGGGCCTCACCACCCTCACAGGGAGCAATTTCTTCCTCATATGCAATCTAAACTTGCTCTCTGTCAGTGAGAAGCCATTGCCCTTGTCCTGTCACTCCAGGTCCTTGTCAAGAGTCTTTCTCCATCTTTCCTGTGGGCTCCCTTCAGGCACTGCAAGGCCGCAGTGAGGTCACCCCAAAGCTTCTCTTCTCCAGACTGAACAATCCCAATTTCCTCAGCCTTTCCTCCCAGCAGAGCTGCTCCATCCCTGTGATCCCCTTGGTGTCCCTGCTCTGGAGTGGCTCCAGCAGCTCCCTGTACTTCCTGTGATGGGCCCAGGGCTGGGTGTAGCCCTGCAGGGTGGCCCTCACCAGAGGGGAGCAGAACCACAATGTTCTCTTCTTTCATGGAAAGGAGGACAGCAAAGAGTGAAAGTGATACTCTCCCATACTCTGGAAAAGTATGCTCTTGGGCTGCTGAAATCTAATGCGAAAATGTGAGTGTTGCAGTACCTGAATGACCTTTCAGGAGAAGGTGGGAAGACTGTGGAGGTACCAGCTTGAGATTTAGGCTCCTAGGTGGGTGAGCAGAAGATCACTGGGCTAAAGCATTTCATGTCCAAAGCAGCATAAAATCCATCACAGAGAAGAGCCCTTAAAGACTATCTAATTCCAGCCCACTTCCAGTGCCAACATCCTTCCCCTTCTAATTTCAGTATCCCTCTCTTCCCTTAGCAAGCAGATGATGGTTCAGTAGAAAAAGACATTTGTTGCTTGAGTTGTTCTGAGGAAGATTCTTTAATAAAATAACACAAGGAAAGGATTTGTATTAGTATTTGCGCACTAAACTGTGCTCAGTGCCAGTAATGCAAAGCCAGACTAAATTTATTTTATATATAAAGATGTTTCTATTATTAGAAGGATATTTCAAGATTTTGGAAGAAGTTTTTTTTCCCTCCTACATTATCCTTTGCATTGGAATCACACAAAATAGTCACTAGATGTCTCTACTTCACCATAAAATGTATCAAAATTTCTATTCCATTTAAACTGTTGGAAATTGTAAGTGCTTATGTAGCCTTTTTTTTTTTCCAAAAATATGAGTTGCATAACACTGACCTGTTTGATTCCTTTAGTTCAGCATATAAAACTGCTCTGTGCCAGCGCCTAAAGCTCTGCTATAGCTCCCAGTTAAAGGAAATCCTCTAGCTTAGGCTAAAAAACTCAGCATTTTCCCTTCCTGAAATAGGTAATAGCAGGTTGTTATTCCTGCACTGAGCAGAGTAGGAAGGGGAAAACCTTTCTTTACTTCATGGTTTTGAACTCTTCACTATGGAGAATAAATTCAGATCATTCATATTCAAAACAAGTACATAACTTATGGATACAAATCTCCATGGATATAGGCCACTGTTTCACTTTCAGTTTTCAGCTTTTGAGCATAAACTGACAAGCTGACTAAAGCTGAACAAGCAGAATAAAAGCCACTGAGAATAGTATTGAAAAAGCATTTTCTTTTCCCCACCTTTTTTTTCCTGTTAAGCAATCTGTATGAGGTGGCAGATGCAACCTTAGTATCCCTAGGTAATAAATCCTGTATTTTCAGGAGGGTGGAGGCCTTCCCATCAGATAATTAACCACCTTTTCCCTTATGTTTTCCTAGAAGCGGTATAGAAAAATACTTCACATTTGAAAGTACTGGATGCTATACGTTCAAGATTTCCTCTGATAACTTTGTTTCAAATATTTGAAGATCTTCCTGAGGCTCAGTAGATCGATCTACAGTGTGTATCATCAAGAACACTAACAAGGATATGATGCTGGGTTGAAATTAAAATCATCTGCCTTCTGCCAAAAGGTAATGCAGTATTTTATGCACAGTGATCAAAAAACTTTGATCTTAAAGATTTTATGATGCATTAAGAAAAACCCAGAATTGTTGTGAAATCCCAGTGGAAGCATTGGTACTTCAGGCAATATTTCCTGTAAAAATGAAATTTTGGATAGATTACCTGGAAGTTCTAATACTGCAGGAAACATCATATTCTTGCAGGAAACATCATAGCAGTTTGTTTTTACCCTTGTTCCATGCTGTCCTAGTTTAGATATGGTCTTAAAAAGGCAAACTACTGAATTCTGGTCCATCCCTTGCACAGCTGACCTTAACTGTCATTTGCAAGTTTATTTTTTATTGTGTAATTGCAGATTTTTGAACTAATATTATTTGCCTATTAAAGAATAAAAAGATACATAAATTGTAATTTTACAATGAATAAAATCCCCTGTTTTTTCTGGAGTTGTTCTGTTTCCATCAGTAAAGCCTGACTGGCTCAGATAGCTCACAGGTGAGGTCACCACTCGGGTGGGGGTTATGGATGTTCCATTAGTGACAGAAAACACTGGAGGTGAACCTGCTGAGAAAGTCCTGAAGGTCCCACTGATGCCAACTTCACACCAAGGAATTTCCCCAGCCCTAAGGTTTTCTCTGCTTTACATTGGAGCAGATGAAATCAGAGCTCATGCTCTGCATTTCAGGAGCTGTGCAAGTGGTTTGTGACTTATGTAAATAATTCATTTTGATGCAAAGAGAATGCTAAGAATGCAGCGAGTCTCAGACTTACATGTGGAAAGCTCCCTCCCTGAGTTCCTGGGAAGAGGCTCTTTGAGAGAACAGGAGGTATAAGGCAGTTTGGGGCTTTTAGCTGTTCCACCTTGGATGTTCCCTCTGGGATTCTAAGACTATAAGACCATCAAAAACTGCCTTGAATAAACTGCACTTAAGTACAACTACAGATTTTTGTTTGTGTTTGTCTGGGCCAAAATGGGCCTTCCCCATGCTAGTATTTTTCAGGGATAATTTTTATTGTTACAAGGAAGGTTTCACACAAGCAGCTGTTTGGCCATCAGTGATATTTGCACACACTCTCCTTCTGCTTGAAATTGCTGTTCAGGATCAGGTGCTGAGGACACAGAAAGCTACAAAGGGAGGGAATTATGCAAGAGTGACTGATACAGCAGCAGGGACACATTGGCACAAGCCAGTTTTAAACAACCATTGCAATAACTGATTCAAACATTTCTAAAGGGAAATGGGAAGGTCTAAATACCTAGTCATGTGTGATTCCTTGAAGTCCGGCAGAATTGTTATTTTTCTTATAAGTTGCATAAGAGCTCATCAAACAGATCCCTTCCTTCTTGCAAATACCCCATTTCAGCTATTTTCCAACCATTTAAGGTAAACCTAAAAAATAGAACACACTCCTCAGAGATATCAATCCCAAAGCCCACAGTCATTCAAATTAAGTCTTTAGTTGCCAATTACTTCTATTCAGAGGTCATTGGACATAATCCTGTTCCTGCTGGCACTAACAGAAAACTCTCTATAAGCTTGGTTATAGGGATCTGCTGTGTCCAGAGGTTTTAGGCTGAAGAAACTGCAGTGAATGCAGTGCCCAGCAATGCTGCCCACAGCCTCTGAGGTTTGGATGTTCTCAAACCCAAAAAGGTGAACCTCGCAGCCCTCCTGACCAGGCAGGTCTCCAGGGCTCCCAGAGAGGATTCACAGAGGAGAAGGGGAGGTGGTGAAGAAGTTGTCTCATGGGTATCACCACAGCAGCTAGGAGGCTGAGCTGTCCTGTGGCAGGACACACTGATGGTGGCTGCTGAGGCAGGGCTCTGACAAAAGCAGCAGCAGCTTTTTTCCCCTGTTTCAGGGCTATTTGCACCCACAGACTCCCTTCCTTCCTTCCTTCCT
>VZRX01006401.1:0-11570 GCA_013398075.1 Notiomystis cincta
AAATTAAAAATTATAAAATTAAGCACTTTTAACATTATAACATTGTGAGAGCACTAATGCTACACTGTGATGCTTCAGATACAAAATTCAAATAAATATAAAATAAACAATACACTTGTATTTTCTGCTATTAAAAGAATCTGCGTTTCAAGAAAAAAACAAACCAACCCCCAAGCTATTAACTTATTCTGTAGAACTGAGAAAAAACACTCATGCAACTCTGAGTAGAAAATTGACTAAAGAGCTAATCACAGACTTACAAAACTGCTTAAGAAGGTCATCTATACAATTACATATTCTTGAAAACACCATGCTCAGAAGTAAGCACAAAGGACTAGTTTGGAAAATCAGGATTTGTGAAAGGCCAATACTGCTAAATCCAGGAAAAGTAGCTGGAGATAAAATCACACAATGCTCTGAGATCACCTCCTGATCCAACAATAGAAGCACTAACATGCAGTAGCGAATTGATCCCTCCTTCAACCATATTTGATTAGATTTCAGGAAATATCAATACATTTTCACTATTCATTTCACAAATTAATTTTCTGGGATAGTTTTCTAAAAAATAAAGCAGTGCATTTCATTTTCACAGGACAAATCTACAACAGTGCAGTGAACAGAACATTTTTGTTTAGATAGAGAAAAGCTAATATGAACTAGGGAAAGTATTTCCAGTAAGCAACAACAAACAGAAAATTGAAGAAAATTAAAAGTACCAAAATTTTATGAACTTCTGTAGAAGATTATACAACAATTTGAAATGCCAGTGTAAGAGATGAGTGAGTACAAACCTGATTATTTCCATAAGATCATGACCTGGTTTGAAAAATTGAGCTTTGCAAAATTTTTAAGGCAGATTTCTGTTCTGAAGGCTGAGAAATAAAGAGTATAGTGTGACTTACCCCACTTTTGAGCAAAAGAATTCTTCTTTTAGGTATCAAATAACAAAGCAAAGTAAATTGTTTGAAAATTAAATGCAATGAAAGTATAACCAGTGAATCAATTAAAGACTTGTAATGTTAGTGTATTGTACAAGACTACATGAAAAGGTGTTTTGATATGTTACTAAGACCATCTACTAAAGAATATTCCAAGATTCTGGGGCAAAAAACCAAAACTAAAAAAAACCAATACAAACTCCCAAACAAACAAACAACACCCCCCCCACACACACAAAAAAAATCAAAAAACACCACAAACGAAAAAAACAAAACCACAAAAAAACTCCACCAAAACCCAAAACATCATCACCATTCAATTAAAATAATAGAAGATTTCCATAAAATTAAAAAAAACCCTTAATATCTTAGAAAATCAACCTGCTGTAAAGCATTCAGCAGTGAGAATGTTTTTTTCGTTAAAGACACACTAAAGTCCATGCAGAAGTGGATCCATGTATCCAAAATTTGAGAAGTGACATGTCCTAGGACAGAAGGAAAAAGACAGAGATGGGTCAAAAAATGGAAGTAGATAAAAAATTAACAAACCCCATTATTTAGGTCTAAGGAACAGGACATTATCTTGTATTAACATGTAGTAATCAGCTTATTATCATTGTTTTTCAGCATGAAGATTATTTAAAGACTTGGAAATAAAGGAAGAAAAATAAAAAAAGGGATACCCATACTTCACTCAAAATAAACCCTATAGTAACAGTTACACATAATATATATCCTGTTCATAACTATCCTCTTATCAGGGGATATATAATTAATCTACTGTTGGAAAAGATGAAAATAATATAAATATGAGAAAATAAGAATTTTGAGACCTGAAAAATAATACAAAAATTTTAAATAAATACAAATTCATTTGGTCTCCAAACACGCAGCTTGAAAGGAAAGCCTTAAGCCTATTTTTTAAAATCAAGCCATAGATTTTGTATTGACTAATACTGATTTATGTGTCCTATTTGATGACTAGTAAACACCCTTTCCCACAAGTAGTTACACTGTAAGAGGGCATTCTGTTCTCTCTCTATTAAGCAAGAAAATATTTGCGAAACAATAATCAAATCAATATATATCACAGCCTCAAGATCGTTTCCACTTCAGACAAGTTTGAAAAACTGGCGCTCTAGACATCAAAGCACTCACCTAATAAATCACATACAGGCTGCCAAGTAACTAGCAAACCATCCATATAACAAAGATGAATAATGACCTGTACAGTTTATAAAAATGTTCTTAGGATTGTCCTTAAATAAAAATCATGGCAAACACAAATGAAGTGCATATAAACCAACTCTGAGACCACACTGCTGAATGTGGCCATAAGTGATATAGTGCTGGCAGTGAAAATCAACATGGCATATCAGAGAAAAAGCCTGATGAGAGAATGTATTTTCTGTATTCCTTGATCCTGTGGGAAAAACTCTGCCTGCTGTTGCTTCTTAAATGGACTTCAGCTCAATACTATGCCTGTTATGAAATGTTATGTCATAATGTTGCTTACATATATGATGACCAGAAGAGTAAGTGCTTTGGATAGGAGTATCTGGCCCTCTTAACAGGAGAGGGAAATACAAGTAGAATGTATATTTGCTGTTAATCCAAAGGTTCATTTCTGCTTTTGCTTATGTCAACGTTAGTATTGACATTTCTGCTGCCTTTAGAAGAGTTTAGTGGTGTGCTGCAACTGGCATAAAGAACAAAAAATTATTGTATTACAGAGGAAAGCACTGCAAGGAAGGTAATGAAAAGAAGAGTTCAAAGAGTTAATTAGTCAGATACCTTAGACTGCAAAGAGAGAGGGAAATTGAAAACAAGCATATATGTAGCATGGTCATATTTGTATCAGTTTCCCATTTTTCTCCTTCTTTAATTTATAATCTTGTGAATTCCTTATTCATTCCTACCTGAATCACAAAGAGGTATTATATGAATCTGTCAGCTGTTACTTATTAATTATATTGAAAAAGTATTGACTGGACACATTTAAGGCATGCTTTTAAAATGTCAGTTGAAAATTACTTTAGAACAACATATTTTCAGAATAACTTCCATTATAATCAATGAAATAGGAGGTGATCAGAGTAGGAGTGGCCTAGAGAAACATTAAATACAAAGCATAAAAACAAAGGGTAATGAATCAGCCTGACACTCAAAAGCCTTTACAAGACTGAAATAATGAGTAGAAATAGTGGACAGGCTTCTTATTTGAAGGGGTGAGAAAATGATGACATACATGCTGAAGATAAGCTCTATATGTCATATTTATTTTCCCGAGGTTCAGGTCTATACTCGGCCCTAAAACAGTTCAGTTAATTGAAACTATAGAAAATGTAGGCCCAAACGTTAAAATAAAAATAAAAACTGATATATGTTGCATATGCAGCTGATACTCAAGCGTCAGCAGTCAACTGTATTGTTCCTGGTTGGTATAGTATAAATCATCCTTTTACTTCCTTCATATCACAAAAAAATTCCTCTTAAATATCAAAAAACTGTTTTCATTGTGAAAGACAGTACTATGTTCTTTTTTCTCTGAGTTGGCTCATTTTTATAACTTTTACTTTCCCAGTGAACTTTTACTTTCTGAATTTCTGCAGTCCTGTTCTCTGTAACACTGTTAAGTGATGGAACATTTCTTGGAATTCCGTATGTTAGTCAGGTTTTGTGATATAGAAGATCAAGGAAAGAAACACATGGATTCTGGTATCATCATGTCTTATGTCTCACCCAGAGATTACATTTTTCTTTGGTTTTATGTCTAGCTTTTTCCTTTATTTCTCTTTTGTGATGAATGATAATACTTTCTGAGCAAACAAATTATGCCACCCACCTAAGAAAGGTATATTAGATCTTGTTTTTATTTTCCAACAGTGGCACTAATGTATACCAGGATATTTTTTTATGTATCAGAAAAGATAGCCTGGTTTTGTTTCAGTACTCACATTGATTTCATTCTGGCTCCAGGTGCTTACACCATGCCCATTACAGCAACAGCATAAAATGGAACATTTTTTACTGTCTGATTGTTGCTGAAGTTATATATGCTCCTTTACTTTCCTGGGAGTTACATCTAGTAGTAGGTCTGATGCTACAATAAACTGACACAGTACAGATGATTTCAATATGAGTGGTGACAAAACCAAGCCATGCTGAAATCTGGGTTCAGCAGTGTCTGTTGATACCACACGTTTCAGTACCACTTTCAAGCAACCCAGAAAGTACCAGTAAGATCAGCTTTAAAAAAAAATGCAGAATTGCCATATCATGGTTGGAATTTCATTTCATATTATTCTTGCAGAGAGAAACACAAAAGTTGGAAGACATCTAGTTAACTTTCCACCACCAGTATAGGGAAGGCCATTAGGGAAGGCCATATTAACTTCTCTGTCTGGAAACAAGAATTGCAAATTTCATCCTCTCCTGATATATCACTCATAAAACTGTTTGTCATATCTTCCATTTAAAATTCTAATTGCTGTAGTACAGATGCAAAATGTATTTTGTGAGAAAAGCTTTTCAATATTTCTAACTTGTATGCTGGCATGTATTGCTTTCTAACCCGTTAAAAATTATGGAAAAAAGATTTTGCCTTGTGCAGAAAAATTAAGAGCTTGTTAATACAGCTCTCTTCTTCACAAGGACAAGCAACTAGAGGAAACTGAAGATTTTTTAGAATGTATGAATGTATGTATACATGATTAACAATCAAGTACTATAATTTCTTTCCCTTCTCAGGCTTGAAGGAAGATAATGCCCATTACTTTTTTTAATTAGAAGTTATTTGTTGTGTCCTCTAATATAAAATTGAAACGATGTAGTGTAATAAAACAATCTTACATTTGTGGGCCTAAAGAGTTGACAAAGATATGTGTCTTCTTTCAAGAAAGATTGTTGCTATTAGGAGAAATCAGTATTTTATATCAAGTTTACTGCTGGCTCTATTTAAGGCAAAAATATCCAGTAGGGCCTTCTGTTCAGTAGAAGTAAAAAGATCTCAAATTTACTTTATCTCATGTCAGTTCTGTTTCCTAAAAGTCCCATTTCAATGCCTTCTCTCAGGACATAACCATGACTCCTTCCCCAGGCTTCTTTTCCTCTCCTACCACGTGTCCTTTTCAATAGGCATACCCTTCTATTTACTTCTGATCTGCCATATGCCCCAAATCCTAGCTGGTTCCTTCTCTGCCCTAACAAATACTTACAGCGTGCCTGAAACACAGTCTCTAGAACACCTGATGGCATTAATGAAGACTGTAATGGATTTTGGATCAAAGATTTTCTTGGTAGCAGCCATCATCAGCTCTCAATATTTTTCTACAATAAGCTGCCTTTTTATAGCAAAGATTTTCCAAAAAGCCTTCTAATGTCTGTGTAAGATTTACAAAGCTGCTGCCTTTTGATGTTTCAAAAACATTTGCATGATGGACATATCTTTTTATCCATATGGCTTTAATTTATAAGGTAATGTTGTCCCTTTCAAATATTCATTTCATCACATCTCATGATGTAGTAAGATATTATTCTTATTTAGGAGATGGGGAAAAGAAAAAGGAAAATTATAAGTCTAGAAGATATCCTCTAATTCAGGTATATAAAATTGTTTTAGGAGGCTAAGTGTCTATCAACGAGTTACCTCAAAAAATTTCATGAAACCTTTAGCAGATATCTTAAAGATCTAGGATGCATAGCTCTTATTCAGGACAACTTGAAATTATAGGTGTTTGTCCCAATATGAATCCAGTTGCCTGTCTCAATGCACTTCTCACTGTGTCCCTACTCCCCTCCCCCTTCCCACATTTTTCTCTCTCACACAAACACATACACAGAGAGGATTATTTCTCTCATCCACAAATGCCTACTCTCCTTTTATTCAGTTTACAAGCCTGTAGGTTTTCTAGCAAAAAATCTAAACCTTATTTGTAATCTTTCTTTTGTTGTTGACTTGTAAATTCTCAAAAAAGTGCTTTTAGAAGTATCATCTTTCATATCCAAGGATGCTAGATGTTCATTATCTTATGACTTCCTTTTAAGTTGCTGTATGTTTCTAAGAAGTAGATTTCACCCCTTTCCCCTGTATCAGTTTCATCCTGCCCACAACTAAGCACTATAATTCTTCTACAGATCCTATCCTATTGCATATGAAACATTACATGACATTGGTTTTGTAGCAAAAGTTTCTATCATTATTCAGAGTGCAGAAGAAACTTAAAGTCTCTTTGATGCGTTACAGCTCACTTCACATCGTATCACTTTGAGCCACACAAAGCCAAACGCTGACAGAATCAGACATAACAAGACACAATGCATCAAATCTCTTTAGTTTTATATTCAAAGTGCAAAGAAAAATGCTATCACAGAGGCTTGTAAGGCTGATTAATAAAACTCATCAGCAGAAAGCTGTGCATCCTGCAGTAGTGCTACACTTTAAGTGCTTCAGTAGAGCACTAATATGATATTTGATAGCATAATGGCAGTACAAACTTACTGACGTGGTGAAATGAAGTGTTACTAAACATAAAAAGGCAACTCACTAAATAAATCTAGTGGCACAAGTTTTCTGTAAGGAGCAGCATCAGTGAGATAGAGTATTTTCCTCACCCCTTACCCTCCTACTGATTTTTCTGTTTACATCCCTGTTAACTAGCATCCCATTCAGAGTACATGTTATTTTCACAGCACTCCTTAAGCTAGGCACATCCAAGAACGGCCATCTGTTCACTTTTTAAAACTGTAAAAGGGTGTGATTCTTGCCTGCCCAAAGTTTCAGACTCCTTCCTAAAGATCTTTCAGTCCTGAAATCTGCTCCTACCGTTATCTACTAGAAAAATAGTAGTAGGCACTTTACCCAGATTAGTTTGCCCCACTGGAGCACTTCCAAGTTTTTGAAACATAAAAGACAGCATTTAATAAGTGGCTGTTTTGATGGGGTACACTAGTCAACTCTTGTGCTTGATCTTCAATAGTACAATTAAAGGACAATTTTTTTCTAAGATTCTTTCAGGATGGTTTACTAGCTACCAGCTTATTGGTAATAATATTCAGAGTAACAATGATACAATAATAAAATCTGTGAAAATATTACCATATTGCGCAAAGCTACTGTGAAATAGTCCATTTAAATGCAGAGCATGAAGTATGCATTTTCTCTAGAACATGACATATAAGTTGCACAGTCTTAAAACATCATTCAAAATGCTTATGTACCAAAGTTTCTTTGTAAGAATGGGAATTTTACAGCAGTTGATCAGTTCATTTGAGCAAAGAAAGTAAGCAGCAAAACTGAATTATGAATAGGAGGGTTTCTCTTCAAAGAAAAAAATACAGACTCAAATGAGAACACTTGAGAGCTGTTAAGAAGATGTCATGATGATGACATATACTTGAAATGAAAGAAATAACTTCCTAGATTTGAGTTGTCATTTCTTCATTTACCTGTATTTACTCACCCAGTGATATAAAATACAAAAAGAAAAAAAAAATCATCCAGTTTTAATTAAAAAGCAAGTGGTTAGCAAATAGCATTAAAATGTAACTATCTCAGTTTTCAGAGCTTCCAGAAGTAGAATATTAGTTCAATTTCAACCTTGTTTGGCGTGATACACAAAAATTAAAGAACCAGCTGGAAAAAAAGGTGTCTTGATTCTCCAAGAAGGAAAATAATAGAGCTTTGCTAGTATCCAACTGATGTACTGAAAACCCTACAGAATGGCTTTGTCTCTGTGTATCAGCACAGTTATGTCATGTTTTAACATTAAAAAGTCAATCATCTGACTTTTGTGTAAGCACCTATTGTTCAAGTGCCAAAAGACAAGGCTTTTCTTTCACTCAACTTTTAGAATTGGGCTTCTCTTCTTAAAACATAGCACTGAAAGTAAAGAGCAAACACTTCTACCTTTGCGGGATGCTGATTGAAAAAAGGATTCTTTAAATAGCTTTCAGCTAAAAGTAGGTTCAAAAATTGTATATTGATTCAAAAGCCCACAACAGTAGTTGAAAACAGGAGTCTTAGAAAAATGTGGCACTTTTAAGAACTAAGCTTTATTCTTTGTCATCTTCTGCAATTGTACTTTTTCCAGGGCCCTTTCTGCATGAATAAAAAATCTCTCTTCAAAGCTTTAATTTCTTGTATATTTCCAGTGTGTTGTCATAAATAAAAACTAAGGGGAAAAAAATATAAAGAAAATTCTTAGATGATTCACAGCAGTCTGTTAGTTCCTGGAACTTTGGCAAATAGAGACCATGGAAGAGCAGAGGCGGTACCTGGTCCTGAGTATCTCTTGTTAGCCAGGTAAAAAGAATCTTGGTTATGCAGCAATGTGTCCACTCAGAACAAGGATTAGGGGGAAAAAAATGACATCTTTGATAATGACATCTTCACTCAAAAGCAAGGGATTATGGAGGTATTTAGACTCCAGAATGGGATTACAGAGACTCAAGAGAGGAAAAACAAACCTTTGCAGTCACCCTGCAGTGCTGTAAAGACCTTATGGTTTAAATACTCAGCATGAAACTATCTGTCTGTAAACAAAAATGACAGCTGAACTGCAAAATTTGGATGCATCACCTCAGAAGAATACAACAAAAGACAGGGAGCTGCATTTTTATGTCCATATGGTTTTGTCTGTACCTATATAAATTAATTTTAATATCCTTTATGATCTTAAATCAAGTAAATTGCTGTATGATATCAAAAATACAATATACTACATCTCACTAGTTAAATGATAGCATTTAATAAAAATAGCTGGAAACAATAAAGACATTAAGAACTTGAGCTCTCATTGAACAATTAATGGCAAAATGCCTCTGGACTTTCCATGGTCTTAGAAGCAAAACTTCAAAACTTTGGAATGTACTTGAAAGCCACTGGACCAGTCTGTGAGCTGCTGGTCCAGTGACCTATCTCCATGCATGCTTACAATTAGAAAGCCACAGATTTCTTCTGGAGATGTGGGGTTTCTGACAACTTCAAATGTCACTTCATAAGGAATATGTCCTTTGTGAAACAATGCATGCAAGGGGAGGTAAATAAGGACGGCTCAGTAAAGACAAGAATTTGGAGGAAAGAAGCAGCTTCTCAGTTTTGAAGTAACTAAGAAAATGTGTTTAGCTTGTTTCTTCTAAGACAAAGCAACAAAGCAACAACAACAAAAAAGAAACTATAACCCCCTCAGGAGTTTTAAAGTTATAAAAGCCTGAAACAACAGACATTCTAAATGACCAATAAAAATCTCAGAATCTTTTAAAGGATTTTTTCTTCACTGATTAGAGTTATTCAATAGCTGAAATCCTCTATTCTAAGATTGAAGAGATTAAGACCAACCAAATTGCCTTTTAGTGATTTATTTCTTAAACATTGAATTATGTTTTACTTTTCATAAATCTCAAGATTCCAACTTTAAAAGTGAGACATTCATTCGTAACTTAATTATTTGATAAGATTAGAAATAAATTATTCATCCAGATCTCAAAGAAATCTCTATTTCTTTACATATTAAAAAGAATCTTTTTACTGTAACTGTGGAAGGAAAGACATGGCAGGCTAACAGTCTGCAACACGTCTTCCACAGCAAGGAAAATCCATTTCCTAAATCCTTCACGTTTGAAGCATTTCTCCATAAATTCTGTGGATGTCTTTTCCATTTGTTCTAGTTCCCACGTGAAATGAGCTTTGTCTGACCAAGAAAGGCCAGGGAGAGGGAAGGGCTAATTATCACTGCTCCTTAAGCTAGAACATTAATAAGTTAGGATATCCGTCTGGGAGCAGTACTGCACTGTCTTTTCTGCTCTCACCACACCAGTTCCAGCACGAGAGTGGTCCTTGCTAACAAAAGGCAAGCGCTGGTAGCAGCTGCACACTCTGCACAGCTGTCATGTTCTCTGACTGTGCAGCAAAGCTGAGTGGAATACGTAGGGAGAGGTTCGTACCACAGCCCATGAAAAATCAAACCAAAGTGAATAAACTTGAACACACAGAAGAGAGTGTCCAGGAAAGTTTTGTGTAAATATTTATCTTATTCTGCTAGGAGCATATGGCGAGGTGAATGTGTTTGAGAACCAGAGGAAACTGATGGTCAAGAAGAGCAGGTGACTTGCTGGGATCAGTTAAGAAAACAGTGAGAAAATTGCCCTGCAAGCAACTCACCAGCACTGGCCTGGTGAGATGGTGTTCATTCAGCTCTGCACTGCTCACTTTAAACTCAGTAGAGTGCTCTATCTTATTACACTGTTTGAGAGTCAAGGTTGCATCTTCTCAAGAGTGAAAGGCTCATAGGAATGAGATGTTCGGAAAGACTTCTGATAATAGATTTAAGTTGCACTTAAATATACCTCTGATACAATAAAAAATGAACGTAAAGGTAGAAATAAGATTAAAGAAGGGCTGGAGAACATGAAATATGCTTCAAAGCCCATATAATATGTATGAAAAAATGGAAAAGCACTTGCCTTTATGAATATCACAGATCAATAGTTGTGTTACTGAAATACTTTCATTTCTGTTGCTGGCAATGACTTTAAGAGATAGGCTGACTGCTGTATTTCTAGTTTAATGAACATCACAGAACAGTCAGATGCTCAATAAGGATTGTAAAGTAAATTATAGAGATGGTAATTTCTCTCTGCATTGATTTGAATTTTTGATTTTTTTTTTTATTTTTCAATTTCTAACTTTCAAAAAATTCCAATTAACAGATCTTGTCTTTGTTTAAGAAGGAAGATGTGTTGTTTAGATACAGATCTATTAATTCTTGGAATACAAAGCAATTTGTCAAGAGTCCCATTAGTGAACATTTGTGTAAGATTATTGCTATAGAATTACAGAGGTAAGCAACATATTGTCATCAATGGCTTCATTCACAAGTGACCATTAAATAGTAATGTTTTGTTTGCTGTTAACTTGAGAGAAATTTCAAGCAAGTTGAAAGTTAAAAGTTCTACTTTATCTTTGGAAATGCTTAGAAGTTCAGCTTCCTGTTCTTAGATATTAATAGGCCTTGGAAAAAGACTTTCCATAATAAATACAAGTTTTTATGTGCTGTTTACAGCCAGAATGTGTCCTAAGATCACACAGAAGAGTGTACTACATCTACAGAAACACAGGAATTTTGCACAAACAGAGGAGCTTAAGCCCTAGTGGGCAGATTTGTATGCCTGTCATCCCACTACACTAGAACACACTCTTGAAAGCCAAATGATATCTGTATGGGTCATGGACACATCAATATGTGGGGTTTTTGTTGCAATGGGCCTTTCCCTTCTCAGTCAGCCCTGAGTACTTCATGCAGAAGAACAGTAAGGGAAGGGCATATCAGCCTTTCAGCTTCTACAGCTTTACTTTTTGATTTGAGAAATTTAAAAAAAAAATGGAATGAAGAAATGAAGATGTTTCTCTATTTTGCCTTTTTCATAAAAGAGAAGTAATCCAAGTGTCTTGAAAATAACAATAAGAAAAAAGATACTTTACTTTTAAATTCTGTGCATTAAAGATCACAAAGTCCATCTACATTTTGAGCACCTTAACATATGTTTAAGTTACTTTCAGAGGCTGTAATTTGCTAATTAATTGCATTTAATCATGTTTGTAATAAAGTTTTGCATTTTGGGTTTTTTTTT
>VZRX01006402.1:0-21498 GCA_013398075.1 Notiomystis cincta
TAAATCCCCTCGGGCGCCGAGCAGGAGCGGATTCCCTGGCAGCCCGGGGCCTGCAGCTTCCCTCTCCTCCCTCTCCCGACTGGAACTGCTCCACCTGCCATCTGTCACCTGGCCGGCGGTGCCCGTCCCACCGGGTGCCAGATGGCACCGGAGCTGCCCCTCCTGGCCGGCAAGGGGCTGACGCTGCTGCTCCCTCCCGCTCCTCTCCCGCCCCCGCCCCGCAGGGATCCCTCCCTGCCGCACAGAGCCCAGGGGTTAAATCCTCCGGGAGAGGGGACCTGGCCCTGGAGGAGGAGGGGCGGAGGTGGCCAGAGCCTCTTGTCCCCAGGTCGTTTGTAGGGACGCGCGAGGCCGAGCCCCGCTGTGCCCAAGCCCAAACCCCGGAGCCGGTACCAATCACAGAAAGGCCGAGGAAGGTGTTGGCTCTTCCAGCCGGGAAGCCCCGGCGGGGGAGCTCCCGATCGCCAGGGATCGGCAGGGACACGGTGCCAGGGCAGGGTCCCCAGCCTGGCACGGGGTGGGTGCCTCTGTCCCCGAGCTGCTCGGGAGGGTGTGAGCATCACCCTGGGCTGTGTCGAGTGCTAATTTCTCCTCTCACTGGAACGAACACATTTTAATCAGGTTTACGATGTGATAAATACACAAACGGGGATCAAAGGAGCGCCGCGTCCCGGGTGAGGACGTGGGGTGTTCGCAGGGCAGCAGAGGAGAAGGGGGGGTTCTGCTCTCCGTAATTATCTCAGGAAGCTGAACAGCAGGATGGGAAGGTTTCAGGGCAGTGCAGCTGTTCTAAAAATCCCATTTATTTCACATCCTTTGGATGATTTTCCCAACAGCTCCCTGAGATCCTGCTGGGATCCCAGCCCAGCACCAGGGAAAAGGGAATGTGGCAAGGCTCGGCTCAGTCCCCGTGATCGGCCCTCTCCAAACATTGCTCAGGAATAGAGCCACGCTCACGGAGAGGTGGGAGCGTGCCCTGGCCCTGTGAGGAGAGAGGGTTCAGGGACAGCTGCAGGCTCCTTTCCTGGAATTGCACCCATAGTCCAGATCCACTCTCCAGGGAATTACAGGAGGGATAAATGAGTGAATGCTGGGTAATTAAGCAATTAATTACTGCAGACTCTGTGGGCAGTGCCTGGTGCAGCTGCAAACCTCCCAGAGCTGCCCCTCACTGCTCACACCCGACCCCCCTCGATAGGCGGCGGGGGGGACTGGAAGTTAAAATCTACTGGAAAGTTTAATCACATCT
The DNA here is from genome assembly GCA_013398075.1 of Notiomystis cincta. Classification (NCBI taxonomy): domain Eukaryota; kingdom Metazoa; phylum Chordata; class Aves; order Passeriformes; family Notiomystidae; genus Notiomystis; species Notiomystis cincta. Next base: position 1,250 of record VZRX01006402.1, read on the forward strand.
TCATCATTTGTCAGCGCAGACGCGGCGCTGGTGAAGGATTTCCCTCTCTGCGGTTCCCCGGCTTGTCCGCGCTGTGCCCGCGGAGCAGGAGCCGCTCCATCGGCGCATTCCCGAGCGAGAGCGGATCCCTGGGACCTGGCTGTGCCCACACCGGGGCCCTCGGGACGCGCTGCCTTTGATGTGCACGGCTCTGGAGCGGGACGGGTCCCGCAGGCGCCGCGGACAGAGCCGACCTTCCCCGCCTTCTGTGCAGACTCTGATTAGCGGGCAGAGCGTCTGGCTCCCGTTTTTCCAGCCACGGAAAGGATCCAAGTGAAGGCTGGCAGCCCCTGATTAACCATTCCCCTTCCCGCGGCTGTTCCCAATGCCGGGATCGTGCTCTGCTCTGCTCTGCCCCGCCTGTACAGATCACGTGCTGCTGCTGCCCCATTACAATTAAAATCAGGGTGCACCAGGAGCAGGTGTTTGATGATATTTATTGATGGAAACTGAGGATTGCTTCATCTTCCTCTCGAATTACGCCTTCCTGCTCGGAAGAGCGGGCACAGAACCACCTGACTGCCTCTCACACCCACAGCAGGAGCCACCCCTCGTGTCCCACAGGGCTCCCAGAGACCTTTGAGCTGTCTCAGGAACCAGGAGAAATGTGCAGGCACTGTGCAGAGCCTCGTGCTGCTCGTGGGATGGGCACACCTTGGAGAGCCCGGCCAGGCTGGCTGCTTGGTTTAGCTGGGACGTGCAGATGGAGGAAGGGAAGTCCCAGTGCTGCTGTGCTGAGCCCCAGCGGGAGCAGGGTTGGACCTGCAGGGTCAAAAGCAGAGCCCTGCTTGGTGCCCACACTGCCACCACTGCTGGCACCACAAGGCTCCAGTGGGACCCATCTCCAGCCAGCTCCCAGCACGGCTCCAGCACTTTGCCACCACTGCATGGCCGATGTCACACTGGTCTCTGTCGATCCCGAGGTGGCCACTGTCTGCCCCTTGCCGGCTCCTGGCTCCTCACTGGGCACTGAGGATGCCCTGTTGGCCTCTGAGGTTGCCCTGTTGGCCACTGCTTTGCCAGTGTCCCACCGGGAGAAAGCCCTGGGACCACACAAACCACACTTTATTGCAGGGACAAATCCCATTGTGCCTCTCCTCACCCCAGGGGTTGGTTAATGGTGTACACAACTGGATTTTCTGAGGCACCCCACAGCAAACCCCAGAACTGACCCCAGGGGCGTGACAGGGGCGTTGGCATCACGCTGCCGTGGAGCTCCCTCGCAGCGAGCACGGTGACAGAGACGACAAATGACAGTGGCCCTGTAATTACAGCCAGGCTCTGCTCAGGCAGTGCTGCTGCATTATTGAGAGCAACCCAAAGTACTCCCAGCTCTGGGCCTCACGGTGAGCAGCTGCCAGAGCTGCAGAGGGGAGAGGGGACAGCCTGGAATGTGCTGCAGAGGAGTTTACACGTCCTCCAGTCCTCCATTCCACAGGGAGGAGGCTCCGGGGGAGCAGAGCACCTCGGAGGCTTTGGGAAAAGGCCAGCAGGGGAAAGTGGCATTAGGATAACTTTAATTGCCTTAGTGTCAGTGCTGAGTTGAGCTGAGCTGAGCTGAAGCAAGGCAGGGGAGCCCATGGGTGTAGTTTTGCTCCATGCCCAGGGTGGGATCTGGAAATCAGCTGGAAAAATGGCTTGGATGGGAAGGGTGCGAGGAGGAGGGCAGGGAGGCTGGGTGGGCTCCCCAAAGCCTGGGGGAACCTCAGCCCATGGCTCAGCCCTCCACTGAATTCCCTCTGCTGAGGGGCTCCTTCCTCTGCAGGGACCAGCATGGACTCGAACCTCCTCCCTCTTCTCCTCCAGGGGGAATCCCATCCTTTCCTGGGAACTGGCCTGCACCCAGCTTGCTCAGCTGAGAGCTGTGAGAGCCCTCGACCAGAGGTGTGGAGGCTGTGCCAGTGCCAGATGTGCCCGTGCCAGATGTGCCCGTGTGCAGCCAGATGTGCAGGTGCTCAGAGCAAGACGCACATTGGAGTAGCCCAGGAAGGGGTTAACCCACACCTGCAGCAACCACAACACCGTGGGCTGATGTTCCTCCAAAGCCCGAGAGGAACCCCAAAAGCTTCCAGAAAAAAGGTTTTTTTCCATTTCCTGATCCCCTTTCCATCGGAAAGGCGCTGATGGAGAATCGCCACAGGCACAGTGCCTCACTTCTGAGCTCTGTTTGCCAGAACGTCCCCTCCTGGGTCACTGCCCTGGACAGCAAGGCAGTGACCAGCGGGGCACTGACCGGAGGGGAAATGAAAGGCTTGGCCGGGGCAGTGCCAGGGGCAGTGAGAGCTTCCTCTGCCGTGCGCCGCCAGAAGGGAGCAGCGAGCAAAGGTGACTGAGCTCCGCGGGCACGGGACAGGCACCGCCGGCCCCAGGGCTCCCGCGGGGTCACAGAGCTCCCAGTGCCCGGGACGGCTCCGGGGCCTCCATCACCACACAGCGGGCACAGCCGAGCCCCCGGCCGGGACAAACCAGCGCCGCTGTGTCCCCGAGCAGCCCGCAGCCCCTCGTGCTCGGGAAGGGCTGTGCCTGTACCGAGCAGGGAAGGGCAGACAGCGGCTCCGGGCTCTGCTCCGGGCTCTGCTCCGTTCCTCCCCGGAGTTCCTTTCCCTGCTCGCCACCTCAGTGAGGATGGATGCCGGCTGGGCCGGGCTGCTCATCACTCTCCTGCTCCTCCTCTCCCTCCTGTGGTTCCTGGTCCAGAGGAGTGACACGAAGAGGAGCCGGCTGCCTCCTGGCCCAGCCCCGTGGCCCATCCTGGGCAATCTGTGGCAGAAAGATGTCCTGCCCCTCTACAGGCACTACGAGAAGGTAAGGGACAAGTGGCAGTGCTGGACCCATTCCCAGCCCCAGCAGGATGGGCAGAGGGAATGTTCTGTGCCAAAATAAAAGGGAAATCCCACAGTTGACTATTTTACTACCTTTCTAATCTTTTCTTCCTTCCCTCCCTCATCTCTTGCTCTGCCAAAATTGCCTAAATTCCTCCTACTGGGAGAAGACTCAACCCTGTTATTGATGCCTTTCTCCTCCTGCAAGGGACCCACGAGGTGACAGTGCCTCTCTAGGGCTGCCCAGAGCTGCTTCCCGGAAATGATGCTTTGAACCCCCCAAAGTGACACTGGGATAAAACTCCCAGGGACAGGGGCAGGGGCAGGGGCAGGGCTGGGCTGGGAGTGGGATGAAGTTGCAGCTTTGAGGGAGGCACTTCCCCTCCCTGCTGGGCATCCAGCAGTGCTGTGGGCTCGAGTCCAGTTCGAAATGAAGCGAATGGACTGGTGTGGGACCCTGGCTCACAGAGTTTGCCATCGCCCAGCTCAGCAGCACCTACGGCCCCATCTTCACCGTGTGGCTGGGGCTGAAGCCGGTGGTGGTGCTCTGCGGGTACGAGGCGGTGAAGGACGCCCTGGTGGGACACTCCGAGGAGTTTGGGGGCAGACCCCAGATCCCCCTCCTGATGCAGCTCTCCAAAGACTACGGTGAGTGCTTGGATCTCTCCTGGATCTCCCTGGGTGAGCAGATGGCCGTGCCCAAATCTAGGAAAGGGCTCAGCACCCAACACCTCCATTTCCTGCTCTGCAAGACCTTTCAGCTCCGAAGGACCCAGAATTAATCCCAGTTAGGCAGTCCCAGCTTTGTTCTGAGTCGCTGCAGAGAGCCTCACTCTGTTCCTCAGCCTGGCTCAGAGCAGGGTCCCATCCCTGGGGAGCAGCAGGCGGGCAGGGGCTGATCTGCACGATGTCCCTCCAGGATTTGTGTCCAACAATGAGAAGAAGTGGCGGGAGCTGCGGAGGTTCACGCTCAGCACCCTGCGGGACTTTGGGATGGGGAAGAGCTCCATGTCCCAGAAGGTGCAGCAGGAGGCTGAGCACCTGGTGGAGCTGCTGGCAAAGCTCAAAGGTGACGTGGGTCCTGTCTTTGGCAGCAGAGGACACATGAGAGCCCCACAGGACACGTGTGTCCCCAGAGCTGTTGGCAAGGCCTGGTGTGGGTGGTGCTTGCAGGGAAGGGCTGAGTTCCAGCCCCATCCCACCCAGGAGCTGCAGGGATGTGCTACAGCCACGGCTGAAGGGTCAGGAGGGAGATCCTGCTCTGAACTGGTGCAGGGGTGGCCACAGCGAGGAACATTCCCTGCCAAAGGAACGGGAATGGGGAAGTGAACTGTGTGGGCCTGGGAATGCACAGCTCAGACTGCCCTGGTGGCTCGGGGTTATCAGGGTGATGTTTCCCCTCCAACAAACCCAGCTCCTGCCAGTGCCAACACATCTTCTGGCGCTTCCTGGAGATGCCTCTGCTCTCCTGGGTCCGAGCTCTGGGAGGGTTTTGGGGGCAGAGGGGGGGATGGAGGGCTCAGCAGGGCTCTGCTGTGTCTCTCAGACCCAGCAGATCAGCCAGGGCTCCAAGTCAGGGGCTCAGAGGGGGAGGAAGGGGTGATTTCTGTCTTGAAGCAGATAAATAACTGGTGACTTTTGGACGCTTCTCTCGCCTCCTGCGGCTGCAGGCAGTGCCTTTGAGCCGATGACCATGTTCAGACACGCAGTTGCCAACGTGATCTGTTCCGTGGTCTTCGGGAGCCGCTACAGTTACAGCGACGCGGCTTTCCTGGAGCTGCTCAACGCCATCGGGAACTACATCAGCTTCTTCCTGTCCCCCGTGGCCAAGGTGGGAGCCTGGTGTGCTCAGCACGCCCCGTCTGCCGCCTGGGGGCTGAGGACGCTCCGCGGCTTTGAGGGCAGGGCTGGGAGGCTCCGCCCGGGAACCTGAGCCCCCTGAGCCGTGCCCCCTCCTTCGGCAGGTGTACAACACCTTTCCCAGCATCATGCACCACCTCCCGGGGCCGCACAAGAAAGTCCTGGCCGACTGCCAGAAGCTGAAGGAGCACATCCAAGAGAAGGTGCAGTCCCACCAGCTGACTCTGGACTCCAGCTGCCCCCGGGACTACATCGACTGTTTCCTGATGAAAGCAGAGAAGGTGAGGGGCTGCCCGCCAGCCTGGCTGCAGCCTGGAGCGTCACCAGACAGCTGAGAGCCTCCCCCCCACACCTTCCTGCAGGAGAAGGGCAGCGCAGAGAACATGTACAGCCACGAAGACCTGATCATGTCAGTGTTTAACCTGTTCGGCGCCGGGACGGTGACAACCAGCAACACCCTGGTGTTCTTCCTGCTCATGCTGGCAAAGCACCCTCACATCCAAGGTACAGCAGCAAAACACAGCTGCTCCCGTGCCTGAGGAGCTCCTGGGGTCCAGTCTGGGGGCAGACCAAAATCATCCTGGGGGTCACCCAAGGGTGGGAGCCATTAGACACAGATTCCCACAGGCCAGGGGGGTCCCGGTGCTTCTCCCTGTGCTCCATCCCTGCTCGTGCAGATGGCCCTGGACTGGCCTGTGGGAGATGCTCTGAGCTGGCCTGATACAGGGAGGGATGAGGGCAGATTCTCTGTTTCTGCACTCTACAAGGGATTAAGCCAGGCTGCTTCTGCCCTAGCCCTCCCCGGGTTCAGGGTAAGTGCCCAGTACGAAATTCTGGGGAGGTCTGCAGAGCAGGCACCCAGCCCCCGCTGTCCCCAGCCAAGGTGCAGGAGGAGATCGACGCCGTGGTGGGCAGCGGCCGTGCCCCCAGCACGGAGGACAAGCTGCGCATGCCCTACACCAACGCCGTGATCCACGAGCTGCAGCGCTTCCACAGGACCCGCATCGAGAACTTCCCGCGCATGACCACGCAGGACGTGCTCTTCAGGGGCTACACCATCCCCAAGGTGCACGGGGAGGGGTGGCAGAGGGGTTCAGCGAGAGTTCCATTTGTCCTTGGTGTGTTTGCACACGTCTGTAGATCCCGGCTCTTTCCCAACGCCCGGTGGCAGCGACCTCTCAGGGGAGCAGGGGCAGTGAATGTCACTGCCTGCCCCGCACACACCCCCGTGCCCCTGCCTTGCCCCTCCTGGAAAACAGCTCTTCCCACCATGGAGCTGTGCAGGGCTCAGGGGTCGGAGCAGTCGCCCACCCTAGGGTGGGGCCAGGCCAGACCCCCACCCCTCAGCAGATCTGGGGACAGCCACCCCTCCTGGTTTGACCACGAGCATCACGTGCAAAACCTGAGGAACATCTCCTGACTTTGCATTTGAGGCAGTGAGAGGAGTTTCAACAGAAATCCATGGGAATAGCTCAGTAATCTCTGTCTCATGAGCTGCACAGGGACTGGCAGGGCCACGGGGCCAGCAGAGCCCCACGTTAATTATCCCGGTGGCAGAGCCCCCATCGCAGGCCGCCTTCCATGGCAACCTGGCTGGGTATTGGGGTACACACCCAGCCTCCCCCGTGCCCCCCGGATACTCCCCCCTGACTGATCCACCCCAGCGGAGCCCATGGCATGGTGCTGATGCCACTCCTTACATCCCTGCCCCACCCCTCTCCCGCAGGGCACTCCTGTCATTCCGGTATTTTCCTCTGTGCATTCGGATCCAACCCAGTGGGAGAACCCCAAAAAAGTGGACCCCGCACACTTCCTGGATGAGAGGGGCGAGTTCAGGAGGCGCGAGGCGTTCATGGCATTCTCAGCAGGTCGGTGCTGCCCCGCCCGCTCCGTGCCCAGGGGTGCCAGCACAACACCCACGGGCACCGCAGTGCCGCCCTCGCCGCGGGCTGCCCGCCCGCCCTCCTGTCCCTCGGCTCCCCCCCGTGTCACCCCCTCTCTCCGTGCCCAGGGAAGCGGATGTGCCCGGGGGAGGCGCTGGCCCGCATCGAGCTCTTCCTTTTCCTCACCACGCTGCTGCAGAGCTTCACCTTCCAGCTGGCCACGGAGCACAGGGAGATGGATTTATTCTCCCTGTGGCTCGAGATAGAGAGGAGGGCGATCCCGGGCAAGTTCTTCGCCATTCCACGCTCAGTGTCCTCCTAGCGGGGAGACCGGGACAAGGAAAGGCTCTTCCAGGAACCCCCGACCCAGAGTGAGCCCTGTGGCCAGAGGGCACAGCCACAGGCACCACAGGAGGGACTGTGAGCTTGCAGTTTCTCCTCTGAGCACCGTGGGCACCTCTGCCACCAGCTCCATCAGCAAGGATCCTCCACACCCCCGGAACACGAGGGAGGCGGCACTGCTGCTCCTCCCCCTCCCCATCGCTGCTGTTTGGGCTCCTCACGGCAGGGCTGCCCGGGGTTCCCGGGCTGGGTGGGGGCTCCCTCGGTTTGGTGACACATCCAGAGAGCTCTGCAATAAAAATACCCATCAGAACGGGATGCTACTGTTTATAAGGACACTCGTGGTGCCTCTTGCATCCAGCTCTTCCCAGTGCAAACCTCCTCAGCTCTGTGTCTCTTCCTGGGGTGTCTTCACCTTTCCCAGAACAGCTCGAGCCAGGAAATGACCCAGTTGTTTTTAGCCGATTTTCCCCGTGGCTTTAATCGCCAAATGAGTCTTGCACAGCTCAGGAATTCCTTGCTTGTTCCCAAGCTCTGAGCCTGGGGAGGGCTCCTGGGCAGGCAGAGCCCCCTGAGCCCCAGCAGCAGCTGAATGATTCAGCTGGAGAAGGAGCACAGGTTCCCAAGGAAAGGGCTGTGGCTCGGGAGGGCTGTGGGGAGTAGAAGAGATAAGAGAATCAAAGGATGATTTGCATTTGAAGGGACCTTAAATCCCAGCCCATCCCACCCCTGCCATGGCAGAGACACCTCCCACTGTCCCAGGCTGAGCCAAGCCCTGTCCAGCCTGGCCTTGGACACTGCCAGGGATCCAGGGCAGCCACAGCTGCTCTGGGCACCCTGTGCCTGGGCCTCCCCGCCCTCACAGGGAGGAATTTCTTCCCAATGCTCCAACAAACCCTGCCCCGTGGCAGTTTGAAGTCATTCCCCCTTGGTCTGTCACTTCAGTCCCTTGTCCCAAGTCCCTCTCAGCTCTTGAAGCCCTTCCCGGCACTGGAAAAGGCTCCAAGGTCACCCTGGAATCTCTTCTTCTCCAGGCTGAACAATTCCAATTCTCTCACCTTCCAAAAACACACACTTGTTTGTCTCAGTGCTGGGCTGTGCTTCTCTGATTCCTTCACACCGATATTTAACTCCAGGAAGTGCCCTCAGGTGCCAGTTCAGCTCCGTGTGCAGCTGCTGGAGTCGTTCTGGGGGTTCTGAGGGGACCTGGCAGGGTGGGATGTGCCCCCAGCCCTCCTGCTCCCCCTGCCTGGGGAAGAGGGTGTTGTGTCAGCAGTGAGGCTTGGGGTCTCTGTGAAGCCTGGGACTTCAGGACATGGGGAAAATTGGGGTTCTCCAGGGGTCTCAGAGCTGGTTTAGGTGGGGTTTGCATTGCTGGGGTGCTCCTGCAGACATGGAGAGGGGGACAGCAGGGACTCTGTCCTGTGGGAGGGGTGGCTGTGCCCTGCTGGAGGTTGGTGAGTTCATGGACCTGGTTAATCCTCCTTCCTTGACCCAAACGATGCACGAGCCAGCCTTTACTCTGACTCTAGGTGCATTTGTGACCTCGGGATGGCTAAATCAGCTCTTTCCTTACCTGTTAAAAATATGTGTGACAGGAAACTTTGCACAATCTCTGCCCAGAGCCCTGGATCAGCACTGTGCCCGTGACCTGGGCGCTCTCTGGGTTCCTGTGTCTAAAACCAAACACCGCTGTCCAAAGGCCACCCGTGCTCCCGCTTCCCGGGGCGTTCCGTGCCCGTGCCCTGGCCCGACTGCGGGGGCCCATCCCTGAGGGGCTGCTGGCATCGCCCAGCACCCCGGTATCCCCTGGCATCCCGACATCCCCCGACATCNGGTGAGCGGGTCCCTCCCTTTCCCTCTGCAGTGTCACAGCTCCAGCCGTGCTCCGCCGGCGGGAGATCCAGCGGCCAAAGGAGAGAAGGTTTCCCCCGTTCTCGGTGAAACGATGCCGCGCCCTTGGCATGAGCGGCTCTGCTGTGCCGCCCTGGAGCCCGGGGCTGTCACCTTGCCGTGCTGGTGACTGCTGGAGCTGCAGGTGGAGGGTGCAAAGCACAGCACAAACTGCTGTTCTGCTGTTCTGCTGTTCTGCTCTTCTGCTCTTCTGCTCTTCTGCTGTTCTGCTGTTCTGCGCGCCCACCAAGCCCACCCAGGTGTCCGTGGCCCCCTGACCGCCGGATGCTCCGTGCGGAGCCCTCGCCAGTCTCGGGGCAGGGGTGTCCCTCAGCCCCGCTGGTGTGAGCTGTCCTGCAGACCAGGAGCGTCCCCAGCGTTTCCTGTGACTTGCACAGCGCCAAAGTGACGAGCAGAAGAGTTAAAGACCCCCCGACTCTCCCAGGGCAGTGCTAACAACGATTCTGTCCCTGGCACCAGAACTCGAGCACTTCCCGGACTGTAAATTCCCTGTTTTCCAGGTGGCCAAGCAGCAGAAGGTGCTGTTGGCCCCCGAACACCGAGTGCCCCGCGCAGGAGGGTCCTGATGCAGAGGACGGCTCACCTTTGTCCTCAGGTGATGCAGAGGCTGCCATGGCTCCCGTGCCTCCCCAGTCACGCTCCGAGTGCAGCCAGCCCAGGGATTTCACTCGCCTCCTGCCCTTCCAGCTGTCCATGTCCATCCTGGGTAAAGCTGCTCTGATTTCCCAGGGGTGCTTTTCCCTCAGGGTAAGGAATGCTCTCCAGTGGGGATTAGCCAACCTGTCCCTTTAACTTCCCAGGGCTTTTGGATCAAAAATCCCTGGATGCCTGTTCTGCTGTGAATGATCGCTGGGAATTCCTGGCCAGACAGGTCCAGGAGGACCAGGAATGTCGGAGCACAGTACAGAGGGACCTCTTGCAATTGCAGGTGGGACTCCTGGGCTCCTGCCATTGTTATGCACTTTAAAAAGAGGGGGTCTTGCTGCTGCTCAAGCTGTTACATGGGAATTTCTGTACCAGAGGCTGCCCCCCAGCTCTGCCATGGCCCTCTTACCCCTCCCTGCAGAGGAAAGCCAGGTGACACTTCACACTGTCACAAGGAAGCACCAGAGAATGGCTTTTACTCTCCTTTACAGAGCCTGTGACTCTAAAAATGGATCCAAACATTCTTTAAGAAAGCAGAGTTTGGTCACAGTGAGTATTTCCAGAGACAGTGGAGATTGGGCAGAGCTATAACAGCTCAGGAATGAGCTTCATTTGCTGCACACAGGGCAGGAGAAAGGCAAGGTCTCTGTGAGGAGCTGGGGGTGGTGGTGGAACACAGGAATGCAGAACTCCTGGAGAGGCTTGTCCTGGCCTGCAGGACTGAACCAGGGGTGAAAGGGCATCCCCAGGAGACCGTCTGGAGCCTCTGATGCTTTGGGTTGTGAAGGGAACACAGAAACTCAGCTCTGTGCTGCCTTCAACAAAGGCTGCAGAGAAGGTTTCACAAGCTAAAAATGAACCTTGAGTGTTGACCAAGATGTTTTGGGAGCCCCTCATCTCAATGAGTTTGGATTCTGAATCAACTGGGTGCCTGCCAAAGATGAGATGAGCTCCAAATTTTGCTGCTTATTAAAAGCTTAAGATCAGAGTTTGGAACAAGTAATAAAAAGCCATTCTTTTCCATCAGAAGTTAAACCATAGATAGATAGATAGGTAGAGTGCTAAATGTAAGCCAGGTCTCAAAGAAGAACGAGGCTCAGCTTTGCAGGGAACCTCAGCACCCCGTGGAGCTGAGCAGCACCCCCTGCGTGCGGGGGCTCTGAGGCAACTCTTGCCTCTGTTGGTTTGTTCCAGGAGTTGTGTCCTAGAAAAACCATTCCAAACTATGCTAAAAGAGTCGATGTGCAAATTCCCCAGTTAAATGATGAGGGTGAGGTCGTTGAAGTGACGGACAAGGACAAGAACAAGAAACGTAAATCAAAGGTTTGTTGGAGGCTCTTTGCCTTCCGTGGGTGCTGCGTGTCAGTGTTTGGGAGGAGGGAGGACAGCTTTTGGAAGAGAGCACAGGGGATTTGGAGTTGCTTTGCTCTTTCCCACTCCTGCTTTTGGATTGCCCCATCGTGAGCTGTTCATAAGGACCAGGGCTTGCTCAGCACCTTCCCACATGGGAGGGAGTTTGGGAGGCATTCCCAAGCTTCTGCCTGGTCCTCACGTGTCCCCAGTCACAGCACAGCCCTGAGGCCAGGGGCCTTCTTATTTCTCTTGCCATCAGACAGAGGATTTCAGTCTGCACGCAGCCTACCAGGAAGTGAAAACCGAAAAGGTCGAGCTGGAAGAGAGGAATGTCTTCTGTGGCTCCTACAAGACCTGTGTCCTCATGGAGCAGTGAGTAGAGTGCCTGGCTGTGGAGCCAAGGGCAGCTTTAGGAAAGGTCTTCCATGCCCTCTGATCCTCCTGGATGGCTGGAGAAGGGTCCCTCAGCATCAGTGTTAAGAAATTTCCATGTTTTTAATAAGGATGCCAAGAAAAGCTGTTTTTAAAGGAATAAGGGTTAGTGATCCATGGTGTATCTCAAGGGATATGGGGCTGGGAGGGGCCCTGGCCCCTCTGCGAGCCCACCCCGGTACAAAGGGGGATGTGCAGATTCAGGGGCTGGGGCTGTGGTGCCCTGCAAAGGGTTCCCCTCTGGAGAGCTGCCCACCAGGGAAAGGCTGCCACGGGCCTTGCAGCTGGCCAAAGCTCAGCTCAGCCACTGCTCCCTCCAGGTCAGACAGCAAAAGGAGAATCCATTACAGCGGTGGGGAGCTGGTGGCTGCTGCCACTGCCAAGAGAAAAGTGAGGCTGCTCCGTGTGCCAGGGGGGAAGGAAGTGCCTCTTCTGCTGCAGGGCCACGCTGGGCTCGTCAGAGCTCTCTGCCTCAGTGAGGAGAAAGGGCTCCTGCTCAGCACCAGCTTTGATCTCAGCATCAGGTGAGCTGGGGCTGTGCCCACCACACCCAGCCCTTGGCACACCGAGGGGAGGGGAAGGATATGGGCAAAACTTTAATGCTGAGCCCGACTTGATCATTCCAATTGCTCTGGCACCTTAGTGGAACAGCTCCTGATTTTAACCTGGTGTGTGGGGGAAGGGTTGGGCACGTTAAATAGGAAATAATCATGGAATCACAGGCTGGTTTGGGCTGCAAGGAATCTTGGAGCTCATCCAGTTCCTCCTGTCTTGGGCTGGTGCTCTGCAGGTGCTGGAGTATTCAGAGTGGTGCCTGCGTGAGAACCCTCGCGGGTCACTACGGCACAATCACCTGCCTGGACTGCCATGAGGAGCACGTTGTGTCGGGAGCTGAGGATGGGGTGGTGAAAGGTGAGGGGCAGCACTGGGAGCTCCGGGCACAGGGAGTCACTGCAGGACAACGGGCAGGGGACAGGGAGCTGGGGACAGTGGGACACAAGCACAGGGGAGCAAGAAGGGTGGAAGTGAGAGGGTGTTTCCACAAGAGCCCAAGCTGGGGACACATGCACAGAGTCCCTGATTGTGTCAGGGACTAAATTCTCATTATTTTATTCAGAGTTAATGGCTTTGTGGCTGTAATGCCAGCCCAACTCTTGGGAAAATGGTATCAACTTTCAGCTTTGCCAGATGTTTCCTTATAGAATAAAGGTGAAAAAGATGTGGTTTTCCTGAACTTCACATTTAAATTTTTTGTCATGCAATTATGCTTTTTTAAGCCAACACTCAGCTCCTCACAGAGCTGCAGCTGCAAGGTGTGACTGTAATCCAATAGCATTTTTTAATTCATGTTGTACTCCCAAAAGTCATCATTGGGTCAGACGTATTTTTAATTCTCCCTTTTGCCCCAGCAGTGTGGAGCCTGAAGAGTGGGAAATGTCTCAGGACTCTGATGCACAGCAGCCCTGTGTGGGCAGTGAGGATGGACAGGACCCACGTGGTCAGCGGGGGTGACCGAGGGCTGGTGAAGGTCTGGAGTGCTGAGACAGGGGCTCTGATCAAGGTGAGTTTCCTCCTAGGTGGGCAATTCTGTGCTAAATGGTCAAAACTGTCTGCTAGTTTATCACAATTTTTTGCTTTTGCCAAAGACCTTCTAAAAAAAAAGAAAATAATCCCCCCAGACAACCCCCAAAGCAGTCTAAACCAATAAAGGAAACTGCAGGTAATTAAAAAACTGACTTGCTGATTTTAAGGCAGGGGGTGGTTTGCTTCACCCCATCACTGCTGGTTCTCTGCAGATTTGTTCATCTCTGCTCCTGCAGAACCCTTCTGAACCTGGGGACAGGATGGGAGAGCTCCACTCACCTGGGGCTGGAGATACCAGGGGTCAGCCCCAAATGGGAGCCTTGCTCTCAGGAGCAGCTTCTGGAGCTGAAGCAGCTGGGCAGCTGTGGGAGCACTGAGTCTGTGAATTCCCTGATCAGCCACCCAGGATCAGTGTCAGTCCATACCAGGGGGGGAGTGCAGCTCTTTACCTGCAGAGAAATCGAGAGATACCTCAGATACCCCAGCTGAGCCCCCTCCCCTACAGCCAGGGCAGCCCCCTCTCTTCCCTCCTGGGACAACATTCCAGGGCCCACAAAGGTTTCAGTGGAGGAACATCTCTTTATCACATCCCATAGAGATGGAAAAGGGATGCTAATTCCATTCCAGGAGCTCAGCAGCAGCACCAAGCCCAGAACATTTCTTTTCAGTGGCTATAAAGCAAACACAGTTGCCCATAGGCTGCACTGGGGCAGTAACACCCCACAGAGCCATATCAGGCTGGTGTCCTGAATGCCACAGGACACCCCAGACAGATTTACATCCAGACACTGATAGTGGTGCACTTTTTTCTTTTATCTGCAGACATTAGAGAGGCACCAAGGCCCAGTTCTCTGCTTGTCCTTTGACCAGTGGCACCTCGTCACAGGGAGCAGTGATGGATATGCCCTGGGATGGAGCATGCTGGGAAAATTTAGGAGATGCCTGATGGCTTTCTTCCATCCCAAGTAGGAATCAGATGTGTTTCAACTTGTATTCAACAGTGGACTGAATCTGTAAAGAAAAAGCCCCCTTACAGGACCAGAATATGCCTTAATTATCAGTCTGAGGATCTGAAATATCCCCCCTTTCATCAGTCTTTATCTCAAAGGCTCTGTCAGGCTGTGGTCACGAGCAGCATTTTCAGTTAAGACCTGGAACAAGGTGAAATGCAAACCCACAACACTTTATCACAAACAGGGATGACTAAAGATGGACAGTGCACAGTCCAGTATTCCAAGGATCCCCAGTGTGTGCCCCAGGGTGGCACAGGGGCAGGGCAGGAATAGAGGTGGCCCCGTTTCCTGCTGACCAACTGCGTGTCATGCCGTTCTCTCAGACTTTAATTGTATCTAGAGCTGTGAAAGATGGAGAATCCTATGGTTTTCACTGATTTTCCTGGACATAAAACTGAAATTCCAAATGCAGCAGATGGCCACGACCATATGGTTGCTATGGGGAGCATGGAATCACAGAATCCCAGAATGGTTTGGGTTGGAAGGGACCTTAATGATCACCTCATTCCAACCCCCCACCATGGGCAGGGACACCTTCCTGGAAGGATGCACTGGGCTCTTGATTTGGACATGGAGACTTCTCTGTCAGACCTTTGGAATGTCCTGATCCACCCCCCAGGGCTCACTGACCATTTCTCCCTGTGAAAGCACCACGGAGGTGCCAACCCTCACCTGGTGTGTTTTCAGGGCAGTGCTGTCCCTGGAGTTCCTCTACCTCAGAGTCGTCAGTGGCTGTGCTGATGGACACATTCGGATATTCAACTTCCTGACTGGAACCTGCCTCAAAGTGCTGGAGCCCAGCAGCAGCGGGGACCCTGTGTCCTCTCTCTATGCTGCAGGAAACAGGTGGGTGAGAGCAGCTGCCAGCAGGTCTGACCCCAGTTTGGTAGATTACACACAAATTTGAGGGAGTGTGTGTTTTTCCTTCTCATAAATAACTTTTAAAGGGCTCTACTGCCAATTAACTGCTTCAATAATCTGGTTTAGTTCACAGTGGCTGAAGAGTTTTCCTTAGTCTCTTCAGCAATGTGCAATCTCCTGTTTCTCTACAGCTTAAGATACAGAGCCAGCCATACAGCTGAATTCAGATATTTTTAGGAGGTTGGAGAATCAATCCAATACCTGACAGATTCTCTGCCTGTTCCCTGACCTACAGCCTCTTTATAAAGCCAAAAATGAGAAACCCTTCCAGGTTCATTCACTCGTGCACCTCTAACTAAAGGTGGCTCCCAGCTTCTGTGGAAGCAATGGGTAAAACACTGCTGTGGTTTCCAGGCTGGGCTGGCCACACTCAAAAACACAGCAATAAATGGGCAGCTATGAAGAAATTAACTCCATCCAACCAGACCAGTGCAGCCCTCCAGTCCACACTTAAATGTCCCCAATAATATGGTATTTCTAGCAGGTATTTCCATCCTTTAGCACTGCACTATCCAGCTCTGTCCACTGCTGGCAGTTTTCACCCTAATTATTGTTCACTGAATTTTGCCGGAGCGGAAGGAAAGGAGGCCCCGAGAGCTGGCAGAGAGCAGGAGTTGGGTCTGATGGGTTATTGCTGCTGCTCCTTCACGGAGGGACGGTTACCTCCGAGCGGTTTGAGGCCCTGGGGGTGGTGCTGCACGGCTGTCCACGATTCCTGGGCTTGCAAGGGCTCTTCCCTCCCTTCTCCAGGATGGTGATCAACTCCCCCAGCAGGCTGGTGCTGCTCCAGTTCGAGGACGTGGCGTGGGACTACTCCTTCCCCGAGGACAGAGAGGTGCCCAGGAAGGAGAGGAGGTCCCGCAAAGGGAAGCGCCCGGGCGGCAGCGCGGAGCAGCAGCGACCTCAGGACAAGTCCCTGAGACCTCGCCAGACACCAAAGGGCCACGGAAGACCCAAAAGTATCACACTGAGCTTCTGCTTTTCTGACTTTCCTAAACTGAGTTACAAACCAAGCGCCCACTGCCTTCAGCCCAGCCAGCATTCAGACTCTGCTGTTGTTGAGAGCAGATGTGCTGTTCCATTGCAACGGTTCTGTCATTTTCTGGCTTCTGTGAAACCTTTCTGCCTTTTTACAAGGGTTTGGTGTAAATTCAACACGTTTTTTCAAGACAGGCACTGTCATTTTCCAGCTGAGTAAGAGAGAAATCAGTAGTAGTATTCATATGCACACAGCTGTCGGGCTTGGAAACACGCTGCTGATTCAGGGCTTGAATTATTCATTACAAACACCCGAGAAAGTGAGAGAACACCTACATTCGGGATCTGCCATCCCTGGGAAAGGCAACCGCACAGAAACAGGCACCTTTTCAATTGTAACACGGTGATGTTATTTTGTTTCAAGTCAGAGCTATTCGATACAGTTTGATGACAAATCCTCCAGCTCCACAATGAAACTGAATATTGCAGATAAACTAAGAAAGGGTTCCTGCTTCTCGGGCCATCAGATGCCAACTGATGCTCTGCTTGGTAAAAGACAGGACTCAGGGAATGGCTGGAGCTGGGCTGGGGCAGGGTCAGGCTGGAGATCAAGAAAGGTCCTTCCCCAGAGGCTGCTGGCACTGCCCAGGCTCCCCAGGGAATGGGCACAGCCCGAGGCCGCCAGAGCTCCAGGAGAGCTTGGACAGCGCTGCCAGGGATGGACAGGCTGGGGTTGGTGGGGGGTCTGGGCAGGGACAGGGGCGGCACTGGGTGGGGCTGGGGGTCCCTCCCAGCTCAGCCCATTCTGTGATTCTTTGACTGTATGACCTGCAGTGTGTGGAAAGCCCCCCAACCCCAAACGTGTTGCTTTGGTTTTGGACACAGGTGATGAAGCCGAGCAGGACGCTGCTCCCCCTGCAGCCGAGGAGTCAGAAGCCGCTTTGCAGCACGAGCTGCCCCAGAGGGACCCGAGCTGTCCCCTGTCCCTCGACAAGTTCCTGTTGGCGATCAGCTCCCTGCAGAGCTCCTGCGGGCGAGCCCCCGCCAGCCCCAGCGCCGAGCTCTCTGCAGAGGCCGGGGGAGCCCAGCACCGGCGCCCCGGGAAGGTGCCCAAAGTGTCCCAAAGGCCGCTGCAGCAGCAGGAGGAGCAGGCAGCGCAGCTCCAGCGGGCCAGGCTGCACAGCCACTCCCTGGCCATGACGGAAGTGTCGACGCCCTTTGAAACCAGAATGCTGCGGCTCAAGCTGCAGAACTCTTTGCACAGCCCCACTGTGAAATCCTCCATCCCTGCTCCCTGCCTCGTACGTCCCAAACTTTGTGGCTCGCCCCGAGAAAGGAAAACTCCCGGCGGCCGCGGGAAAGATACTCCTGGCCCCAACGGTGGAGATCAGCTCATGGATCTCTGCACAGCTTCTTTGGAGCTGATCCCAGCAACACCTGGCACGGCTGCACAGACGAGAAACGAGGCTGCCAGGAGAATAAAGCCCCCCCGTGGCGATGGTTCCCGCAGGGACAGCAGGTTCAGGCTTCTGACAGCAGAGCAGGAGGTGCGTGAGGCGGCTGTGGCAGCTCGGCACCAGGCTCAGCACCAGGCTCAGCAGGCAAAGCCCACGGAGGGCGAGGAAAGAGCCAGAAGGAAAGCCTGGCTAAGGAAATCCAGGGGCCTACCTGTGGATTCGTTTACTGGGGAGAAGAAAACCCCTGCTCCAGAACTTGGGCACAACACATTTATCTGAGGTGGTCCCTGAGCCCAGCTAACAGCCACGACCTGGGGCTTCTGGTGTCCAGCTGAGTCTGCCACGTGGCTTTCAGGATAAAATACAGATATATTCACTTATATATATTTAAGTATATTTAGTATATTTAACTATACTCCCTGTGGTTTTAAGTGTAAAATACATCCCCACTGTAAGTTTTCCTAAGAAATACTATTGGTATATTCAGCTATTTCTCAGTATGGACTGAGCCCTCTCCTGGATTTCGCTTCCTAAACTTGCATGGCACTGTCTGACACCAATCACCACACAACACAGCTCAGCACAGGGCTCAACCCTGTGAGAATAACAACAAAAACATCTTATCAGAGCTTCTGTGGCTTGATGGGGGTGTAGAAGCTGAAGATGTGTGGACTGAAAGCTGAGTGCAGGGTGGGGGGATCAGTGGCACAAAATCTGCTTAGAGGCCAGTAACTGGGGGGTGATGCTGGGTCTGATTTTGTTTAACATCATTAATTAACGCCCCGGACCATGGGCAGGGTGCCCTCAGATGCCACCAACCCCAAGGAGGTGCTGCCATCCAGAGGGACCTGGCCAGGCTGGACACAAAGCTGAGAGAGCCCCGGGGAAGCTCAGCAGGGGAAGCTCTGGGGAGGAACAGCCCCAGGACCTGTGGAAAGCAGCTTAACCTTAATTTCTGTGAAATGCAAAGTAGAGTAGGAGGCTCGATTTCCCCACTTTTGTGGATAAATGCCTACATGTACTTGATGGTGGAAAGTTCCCTGTCCATGACAGGGGGATGGAACTGGGTGATCTTTCAGGTTTCTTCCAACGCAAATAATTATGTGATTTTGTGGTTTCCACTAATGCTCAGGACTTAACAGGAAGACAAAAGCCTTTCTAGTTGTTCAGCTTTGAGTATCTGGGCTGCTGTACCAGAATCTGTTGCATAGAGGTTTGAGAGAGGCCAATCCTGCCCACGCTCAGGTCGAGGGGCTCTCAGCAGCAGCAGCTCTGGTTTGAAATGAAAGTCTCTGAGACTCTGAAACTCTCCCCACAGTGGGGTTGTGATTAGCGCTGGTTTGTCTAATTCAGTGCCATCTTCGCCTTGCAAACCGTGGGACGAAGCCAGT
The DNA here is from genome assembly GCA_013398075.1 of Notiomystis cincta. NCBI lineage: Eukaryota > Metazoa > Chordata > Aves > Passeriformes > Notiomystidae > Notiomystis > Notiomystis cincta. Next base: position 19,884 of record VZRX01006402.1, read on the forward strand.
GAGAAACACCCCCAGGGAGGCTGGCGGCTGGCGTGGCCCGGCACATCTGTGCCATGGCACGGGGCTGTCACTGCGAGGTGGCCGCGCCTGGCACTGGTCCCAGGCAAAGGCAGCAGGGATTTCTCATTCGGCCGCAGGATGGCAGCCTCTCCCAAGGAATCAGGACGGGCCCGCCCTGCTGCGGCCGAGGAACCTGGGTCACAACCCCGGGGAAACTTTCTAAAGAAAGTTGGATGGAAAAACATCATGGAAAGGCTGATTCCTCTTTGGCCACGGTGAGACGAGGAGGATCAGAGGGTTGCGTTCAACCTGCAGCCCTTAAATCAGCACCTCCCTAAGACGGTGGGTGCTCACTTGGAAGGTGTGACAGCCAAAGGTGGTGTTGAGAGGTCATCCCCAAGGGCAGGGCTGGAGCAAGTCCCGTGATCGGCTTTGGCTCAGCTTGGCAGAGCGAAAGCTGCGAGAGGGTGTCTGAGATGGCCTGGAGGGGACTTAACCTGTGGCAAGAGGTCAGGCCTGGTACCTGAGCTCACGGAGGTAACTCATGGAAGCACAGAACGGCTGGGGTTGGAAGGGACCTGAAGGCCCACCCAGTGCCACCCCTGCCCTGCAGGGACACCTCCCACTGTCCCAGGCTGAGCCAAGCCCTGTCCAGCCTGGCCTTGGGCACTGCCAGGGATCCAGGGGCAGCCACAGCTGCTCTGGGCACCCTGTGCCAGGGCCTGCCCACCCTCACAGGGAGGAATTCCTTCACCATATCCAGTCTACTCTGACAGTTCTATTGCCTTAGTTATTCACCTTTGAACTAAACTGGCCCGTTCTGTGCCCCTGGACTTTGGCACAGGACACGACCTGTGGCAAACTGCCCGTGCGGACACAGAGCACCACGAGCAGACACAGGCGGGCCTGAGAAGAGCTCTGGTGGCGCTGCTGCAGCCGGGTGCCCCTCGCTGGCCCCGGCCCTCCCGGAGCCCCATGCTGGAGCTTTCCCCGGGGCTGCTCAGAGCCGAGCGCTGCGACTCCAGCAGAAAGGCTGCACGGCGAACAGCGCAGAGAGACCTATTAAAAAGCGGCAGTGACCTCTTTTAGAAATACTTCTCTTGATTAAAAAGGAAGTTTGAGGGTTTCTGTGGTACTGGATGTATCAGCAACAGCCTGCGATGGCCTGTGAAACTGGCTGGGTTAATGACACCGGAGGCAGCCCGGGGATCACGGGCAGGAGCGGGTCGGTGGCGGCTCCTCAGGCGGTGCCGGTTCCCGATCCCCCTCCCGTTTCCCTCAGGCGGTGCCGGTTCCCGGGGCTCTCCCGATCCCCTCAGGCGGTGCCGGTTCCCGGGGCTCCCCTCAGGCGGTGCCGGTTCCCGGGGCTCCCCTCAGGCGGTGCCGGTTTCGGGGCTCTCCCGCTCCCCTCAGGCGGTGCCGGTTCCCGGGGCTCCCCTCAGGCGGTGCCGGTTCCCGGCCCCCCCCGCTCCCCTCAGGGCGGTTGGCGGGAGCGGCGCGCGACCCCGGCCACGTCTCGCGCCCGGCAGCGCGCACGCGCAGAGGTCAAGGTGGCCGAGCTGGGGTCACGGGGCACGTTATGATTGGTCCGCGGCCATGACGCACCAGTGAGTGG